>JAJIBD010005564.1:0-216414 GCA_021461705.1 Cryptotis parvus | reverse complement strand
CTTATAAATTGATTCAAAAGATAATATAAAAGACAATGCTTAAATGAATAAAAACAGGTATTTCACAAAAGGAAAACAAATTTATGGAAAGCTGCCTAGTAACACACCAGCAACAAGGGAAATACAAATAAAAGAATATATGGCATTTTTTCTGATAAAATCAGGGAAAGAAAAAATTGATATTAATCAAAGTTGATAGAAATATGGGGAAAATAAATAGGGCAGTGAATTGTAACTTTCCTATAAAGCAATCTGTTGAGACTAGAGAAATAGTGCACTGGGCAGAACACTAGTCTTTCTTGTGACTGACCCAGGTTCAATTCCCAGCACTGCAGATAGTACCCAAAGCTCTGCCAGGTCGGTCCCTGGGAGCAGAGCCAGGTGTGAACCCTGAACTATTCCAGCTGTTAAAGAAAACAAAAACTCTTACCAGAAAGTGTGATCATACAGCTGATTCAACTATTTTATTCTAAGTAACCTATCCTATTGAAGTAAGGAAAACTCTATATTCCACAACTCATCACTTATATATTACCATGGCTCTTGACAAAATGCAATGGGGATTTGGAGCACGTGCTCCAAGGCTTCAAATATCTCAATAAGGGCTCATTTGAAAACAAATACACTAGCACATGAAATAAATGTTTAAGGCTTTTCCCTCAGTTTTCTGAGAGAAAAATATGAGAAAAAACATAAATTTTTATCTTAAGAGTAGTCAACAAATCAGTTTTGCATCATTTATCAAATTAAAAATGATAAATGACAGCACTCAGCCTTGGTCTTGATGGACTTCCATGATACAGTGCTAAGTAACTTATAAAGCACATGTGTAGGAAACCACTTGCTTGGTAGCTGCTGATGCACATGAAGAACCACAACTTTGATATTTTTCCTGATTTTTCTTGTTACTATTAATACAATTAAAAATAAAAAATAAAAATTTAAATTTTGTTTACTGAAAATGGTTTCCTTGCTTTACCATTGTCTGTGTGGGAATCTGCAGCAGAGGATAAACTAATCATTTTAATGTAATATTTCAGTAGTTCCTTAATATGTATATATAGATACCTCTTTATCAAAGAGCTTTTGAATATGTATATATGCATCTACATATAATTTACATGTATGTAAGATTTATGTGACATCAATCACTTCCCTGGTATCACTTGCCTTCCCATTGTTCATCGATTTGCTCAAGCAGGAGCCAGTAACGTCTCCATTTGTTGGGAATGAGGTCCATTATTGTTACTGTTTTGGCATATCAAATATGCCACGGGTAGCTTGTCAGGGCTCTCCCATGGCTCTGGCTTCATCCCATGGGGGCCCAGGCTTTTTCTATGTCAGACCTTCAACCATCCAGGGCCCACGGGGCAGAGCCACCTGCCAATACTTATATTTATTAGCTATAAACTCAAAATGTGTCTATTAAAATATATGTAATAGTGAAATATTTTTCAGGCTTTTACAGGATGCCATTCCCTGCTATTGAGTCCTGCTTAATTTCAATTTTCATTTTCTTGATAGTAAGACTAAGCAAACAGGATAGTTACGGAGCCAGTAATAAGCTTTTCCCTTTTTACTTCTACCTACTATACACAGCCTTCCCAAGGTTTATGATTTCCTAAGTCTTGTGGAGGAAATAAAGATTTATTCATAGGACTTTTGCTTACAAGGACTTCAGAGTTAATTTAAGTAATAAACTTGTCATCAGCTCACTGGCACTTGATTTTTTCCCTCATTCGTGTTGATTAAGGTTTTATTACAGAGTTATTAGCATCTTTTACACAAAAATCAAAACCTCCTCTACACATTAAATTCCCTAACCCTTTCATTCATAGTTAATGAAGGGCACAAACTCAGAGTAGGGTCAAGCTGCAAACGTATTAATAAACACCTAAGTCCAAGAAGACAATTTCAACAAACTATGAAGCAGTATTGCACTTATTGGATTCCATTATAGTTGAACTTCAAATTTGAGTTTATTGCAACACTTGTTAGATAACTCTGCTAAAGAACTTCTGATCTTGAGGACTAGATTTATACCTGGAAAAATAATTCTTATTGGCCATTTGTCTCCAGGATTCCTGGTCTGAAAATGCTGTTTCTTTATAGAGGATAAGTTATTTGGACCTGGTTCTCTCCCCAGCAGCGCACATGGTTAGTTAGCTGAGCATCCTAAAAGTGATCCTTGCACATAGATTCAGGAGATAATGAATCCTAGCACCACGAGGGGTGGCCCAAAATCCTTGTCCCAATAGTGACCTTTATTATATGTATTTTTATATAGCCATATTTAAATGCATAGCATTAACATATAAAATTATATTTTCGCATAAGGCACATTTTTTCCTGCTCTTTGGGTCATTCCTGGCCATCGCCAGTAACTTCATTGGGAGTTATTCCTGGATTTTCACTCAGGAATTATTCCTTGTAGTGCCGGAATGACCATATGGAATGCCAGGGATAGAACCTGGGTTGGCCTTATGCAAGGCAAATGTCCTACCAATATACTATTGTTCCCGTTCCTGTTATTAAGTATTTTAACATTGCTGAGCATTATATTTTTAATGGAAATGACTTAGTATATTTTAAGAGAGCATCACTTGTATCACTTTTCTTCCCGTTGTTCATCGATTTGTTGAGTGGGCACCAGTAGCATTCTCCATATATCCTGTCACGTGCTAGTGTAGCCCGAGGGCATCTGCTCACTCCAGGAACATAAAGCCTCAAACAATTTCATCAGGTCATGGGAATGAGGTCTATAATTGGTATTTGGCATATCAAATATGACACGGGTAGCTGATAGCTGATATACGAGCATATCAGAATGAAGAGTTTTATTATTTATGTATTGTTATTTTAAATATGTGATATTATAGTGACTATTATTATTTTTGCCTATCCTGTCGTGTCAATTGAGATTCTATGCTTTTAATTCTTTTATTTTTGTTTGGGGGGCCACTCACAACCGTGCAGTACTCCAGGATTTATAAGTGGCTCTATGCTCAGGGATTGCTCCTGGTGGGGCTGGAGGACTATATGGGATGCAGGAAATAGAACACTTGACAGCCACATGCAAGGCAAACGACCTACCTGCTATATTATGTCTCTGGCCCTCACGTTTTAATCCTTATGAATATTTTGACTAGCTTTATTTTCCAGTGTTTCTGGAAAGACTTGGCTTTTACATTATCTCTTAGAATTCTTCACCTTTTTCTAATTGTTGGTTTGGTTTATTATGTGGAAGGGAAAGCACATAACCAAGTTGAGAGGCCGTAGTTCCTTCCTATGTGCTAAATACATTAGCAGACAAAGCATTTGGCGTGTTTTGACTGCTGAGGTAAGTCATGTACTGAAGAGTTAAAGGAGTCAAATTATTTGCCACAAATCTCTGACATATTGTAGGAAATTTAATATGTCCTTGAGTTTATTATGGGCATATCAAATGAGTTTATTATGGACATATAAAAGTCCACTATTATACAAATTCCATAATGAGAATTTCTTCCCATATTGCTGACCATGTAATTTTCTAGACACAAAATATTAATTATCTTGGTGATAATTATAGTCACCTAAGATATGCTTCATTGTTAAGTTCAGTACTTGTTGATATTATATATACATATATATATCTATATATATATACAACATGTATGTGAAAGAATTCAATTTACTTAGAATTTGGCAGATAACTTATTAAAAAGTATACCTTATGTACAAAAATGTCTTGTGGAAAGCACCATGGAAATTGAAAGTTCATGAGTTGAACGTTTAGACAAAACGGAGTTGGAAGTACTGATTTACAGTGAGTTTTTACCACTCTGAGCCTCAGTTTCTTCATCTATAAGATGGGGGTCAACACTGCAATTCCAAATGTGTTTTTTCATTTGCTTCCTTTGGACTCAAACAGCTGTGTTCAGGGCCTATTTCTGACGACACTCAGCAGTCACTCCTAGAAGGACTCAGGGGAACAAACAGGGTGCCAAGAATTGAAGCTGAGTTCACTGAGCGCAGCGCAGCACCCTAACACACTCTACTGTCTCCCCTTCTCCTGCACTTCCGAATTATGAGGAAACTAATACTTGTCAGTACATCAGTCCTCGAGGAAGCAGCATCCCCATCACTATTTGGGGGTGTAGCATTCAGTGACCACATACCAATACTGTTGGTAATGAAATACCACTGCCAGGAGGTAAACTATGAAACTGGCTGCAGGAGTGTGTGTTTCAGGATCATTCTTTAACTTCTCATTAGGGGATAAAGAACCACAGGGTGAGAGAATCCTAAAGAATATGCACCTCTGTGTTGTGACCGATTCTTCACAAAAGGAAAAGGAGATTGAATAGAGAATTTCTGTTGGATTTCTAGTTCTGGAGAAATCAGCAATTCCAAGAATGCCATACTGGTATAATATAATGATGCCGCCTTTGGGAGACAGTTCATTTTCTGCACGTTTATCATGGTTCTAAAATTGAGTCAGGATGAAAAGTATGCAGGGCCGGCCTTGTTCATAGATCAGAAGCATTTTTCCTTTTGTCCATTTTATGCTTGTTTCCAAAGATTTAAAATGAAAGCTTTGTTTCTGCAATAATGGCTTAGTGTAGGCTTACATTGTTGATCCCTTCAGTAGAGGCAAGGCAATCCACTTGGTCATGTGAATTTTTTAAACATTCATAGGCCTTTGCCATTTAACCCTTCTCTACTAATGATGATACTGCACACAAACTACAAAGGAACATGGGCCCAGCTGAACATTCAGCTTGGAACGCATGGAGCTGAATTTGCATTTCTTATTTTAGTAGCAGTGAATTGCTGAGCATATGTTGAGTCTCATCAATACCAAATGGAGAATGGGTGATTGTGAACCTAATGTTCAAGTGCGAGCATTCAAACACAAACACGCGAAATGAGAAGAAAGTGGTAATGGAATGAAACAAAAGTGCTTTTCTGTCCAAAATTCCTCTTCAAGGGATTTTGGTGAGCAGTTGCTTTTTCTTCAATATCTCTTAACTTGACCCGTTGCTTTGCTTAGTTCATTCGAGTGCAAATGTCTCAAATCAAGCTATATGTGAGTCAATTTTTCTTCCCCCGCCTCCATTCAGGCTAGTTCGATAATAGCTAACTTTGAATCCAAGTATGGGAACCCACTGAATGTTTCCTTCTTAGAGTTGTCAGAGTTTTTGCCCAGCAGCTCACCAGACTTCTTTAGGAGAGAGAAATGATAAATTAGCTAAGAGTAATTTTATTCCATGACATATTTCCAAACTAACGTGGAGAACTCATTTCCACTTTGTGTTTAGATTCCACATTGAGAGCTTAGGAAAGGTTTCCCTGTATTGGTTAAGGATTCTAGATGATGTATGACTAAATTAAGATGTTCTTTAGGAATTTGTAGCTCTTTAAATTTTTCCCTAAAGTAGGGGCGAACTTTCTTGGAGTTTTTGTTGTAGCTGCAGTTCTGAGTATTACTTGGGGGTGGTGGATTTAATAAACAAAAGATCTGTCACTGAGTTTGGAGCACCAGTAGAGGGTTGATGTAATTATATACTTTAAATGGGGAAAGACTGTTGTTATTATTTTACATTTGTTCAGGACCAACATTTTACAAGATGCTGTACCTAACATGGAATTAGGCACAGTCCTTGCCCAGTGAACTGTCTGTTTAAATTAGCACAATCTAAATATTTCCCTTTAAGTAGTTTCTGTGTTTTCAGATGTGTAACTCAGTGCACTGAGCAAGCATAGAAACAGTATTATATTTGTAAATGTTATTTAAAGCTGTAAAGGGCTTGGAAAGACCAGTGGTAAAATGAGGTGTGATTGTACCAAAATATAATGTTGATCAAGCATTTAAGATTCTTTGCTCCAGCTATTATCATAGATCTCACTGGAAATAGGAAGTAGGAGAGATCAAATATTTTTCCAAAAGAAAGGTACATTATTTTTATTTGATATTTTGGAAAAAAAATAGTTCACTACTTGTTGCAGTACACACTGCCGGGAGCCTCTGCATCTGGTCTGGAGGTACCTCCCTAAGGGCACTTTGTAAATAGGAGGAGGACAGTTTGTATGTGGCAGTCTTATCTGACCATGTATTCTATACTGGCTGGTATAAATATTCTTTCATGCTGCCACAATCATCGTGGGACTAGCTAGATCTTACTGGTATATTTGCCTGGCCACGTTGGATCTCTGAGTAATTAGACCAGAGAGAAATGCTGTTTGCCTCCAAGCTAGCAAGCATAGCTCTTTGATAAGTCAAAGGCTAATATACAGAACAACCATGGAGTAAAAATGAGACTCTTGTGAAAGCTTGGAGAAATTTATAACTGCCTATAGAATATTCTTTGGTACAGATGCATGCCTTTGTATTCTGAGATACAGTTCATCTCAGAAGCCACTCCTCCACACTACCCTGCAGGGACACTTCCAAGGCAAATCTTGGTTTGGCAACATTAACATCTCAAAGGACCTAGGTGAGGTCCTGGGAGAAATTATGATTTGACCCAGATTGCTCTCAATTGGAGTGGGCAGTCTGTGTTGCATAGATATAAAAACTGTAACCTGCTTTCTTTCTGGGTCCTTTTTGGTACTCGCTTTCTTGCGTCTTTGCTGTCTCCTCTCTGTGGCCTTAATATGTGGTAGCAGTCATCTTGAGCTGCACATGGCCAGGGCCCAGCAGGGAACCCTAAGTTCAGGGGTTTCCTATTGCTGATTTGTATGCCAGAACCTGTGTGAGTAAACATTTTGAAACTTTGCTGGATTCTCGTGTCTTTCTCCATCGCCAGCCCCCTGATCCCCTGGTGCAAAGGGGGATCCCTGAACTTGATCCCAGATTTTGTGCAGGGTGCACCAGCTTTTTCCTGCAACTACTAATGTAATTTACTGCTAATAATGACTTTATTAGCTTTTAAAGCAATTTATTTGTGTGCTTTTTAATTATTTATACTCTAAAATGTCATGAGGGTCGTAACCACCTATATGCCAATTTGGGCCTGAGTGATATAGTCCACCGGGTAGGGCATTTGCCTTGCATGCTGCTGACTTGGGTTCTATCCCCGGCATCCCATATGGTCTCCCGAGCAGTGTCAGGAGTAATTCCTGAGTGCAGAGCCAGGAATATCCTTTGAGCAGTGCTGGGTATGACCCAGAAAGCAAAAAAACAAAACAAAACAAAACAAAAAAAACCAATAGTAGTCATTAAAAACAGTTGAGAAGGCAGAGCTTGAGAGATAGAACAGTTGGTAGGGAGTTTGCCTTGTGTGCTGCCAATCTAGGTTTATTCCCGCATCACAGATGGTCCCCTGAACATGCCAGTAGTGATCCAAGAGTGTAGAGGCAGAAGTAAGTCCTAAGCACCACTGGCTGTTGTTCCCCACCACACCACAAAAGAATAAATAAATAAAAACTGTTGAGAGAATTTATGAAATGTGTTTGCTGTTGAATTTCCATGTTAATAATTGTCTTCTCCAAAGCCTGATCTGACATTGTAGCACTGGCTTTGGGCCAACTACTTTAACATGTAAAATAAAGTAATTCAAACAAGCCAACAGAAACCCTAACCATCTGTCTGGGGTTGCCATCAAAGAGTCTTGGTATAGGACATCTACGTTCTGAAGAAAGTATATTTCTCAGTCTCTCAGCACACCTAGCTCTTTGTGGGCTTCTGGAGTCCTTGAGGTGGTCGCCAGCCCACCAGTGAACACAGGATTCTTTCATACCTAGGTCACCTGGTTTCCAAAGATATCATTGTCTCAGGTGTAGTGTGTGTGTGTGTGTGTGTGTGTGTGTGTGTGTGTGTGTGTGTGTGTGTGTGTGTAGGATGGTGATACCTTGATATCACTTGTGGAGTGATCCAGAATCTGTATTTCTCTCCTGTTATTTACATTCCACACAGTATAAGACAAGTTGTTTTACCTTCTTAAGTTCTGGGCTCCTTATCTGTTAATAGAAATAATAATAACAGTAAGCACTTGTCAGTTCATTGGGCTTAGAATCGTTGTACTATTAAGTGATGCTTCTGGTGTGCTTGGAGTATAATGCTATTCCTATACTTCATATTCCAAGCATCCATTTTATGCTGTCATAGTCAAGTTCAGATATCTGAGTTCCTGATTTTTATGTACTCATTCTAATTCGTTGATATGTCAAAGCAGTTTTATCAGCAATTACTATCAGCAATTACTGACCTGGCAGCAGTGTAAACAGAATAAGGTCACACTGCTCCCTCCGGAACTCCAGGTTCAGCCTGCCCTGTCCTTCTCTCTATTCAGCCTCTTGCCCGTTTTTTCCCATTATCTCCCCTTTACATTCGAGATTCCCTTGATATTTTTCTTTTTTTTCTTGACTAAACTATTTTATTTTGAACTAAGGTTCTCAAAGTTCTTCATTTTTAATCACTTAATCAAGATCATTATATTAATACATTGCTAGAAGTAAGTTGAATTTGTCTTTTGAAAAACCTGTCTATTTAACATTTTGGCAAATATTGTGAAATTGACCTCCAAGAAAGGCTAATCACTAAGTCTACCACCATGATTTTAGTTTCTTTTCCTACATGTGCCTATTAGCAGTTATCTCTCTCTGATTTTTTTTCCAATTTGCTGAATTCCAAAGTACATATTTCCCCCAAAACACTTGCTTACCCTATAATATAGTGTCATTTTTTTCCCCTCGTCCTCCTCCTCCCCCTCTTGTTCCTCATCCTCCTTTTCCTCCTGTGATCTTTAGCAATGCTAGAGGACCGTATGCAGTCCAGGCATTCAATATGAATGGCTGCATGCAAGGTAAGCATGTTAACCCCTGTACTGTCTCTGAGCTTTCCTAGGCACTTGTAAGTACTTTTTATATATTATGGACATCGATCATTTGTTACCTACAAAATGTTGTTTCATCCTATTTTTCACCTCATATCTATTTGATCTATTTTCAGCTACCACAGGTCTTTCACACCCAGGTCACCTGGTTTCCCAAGACATCATTGTCTCAGGCAGCAGACGGTCAACTCTCACGTCAGGTGTGGAGATACACAAGTCCTTATCACTCTATTTAAGTCAGACTAGAATTAGGGAAATGTGCAAATAAACCTAGGAAGGCATAGAGAAACCAGTCCATTGACACATTTGCCTGGTATAGGGTGTGTTGTGTGTGTGTGGGGGTGGGGATGGGTGGGTGGGTGGGCCGTGGGCTATGTAGCTTAACCCAATACTTCTCTGTTTGAGAATTGCCTTATTCTTAGCAATAGCCCCACTACTTTTCTGCTTTGATGAAAAGCTCAACTAATACCCTTGCATGCTTATTCTGTAGCCTAAGAATTAATTCAACTACTTAACCCCATTCCCTCACTCCTTTACCCATTTCTAAACACGAAGATTTCAGAGGTGTCAGGGATCCATAACTGCACCTTACCTTCACAGCTGATGGCGGGTCCTGATATCCTCACATACACCAGCTTTTTTACCATTATCTCCCCTTTACACTCGAGATTCCCTTGATCTTTGAGAGTCCCTCATCATACATGCACTCTTCCTGCCTCTTTCCTGAAGACTCAGCTCTCCCCTATTCTGCCTTTTGTGATCACCAAAACTGATGGTCCCTTTTACTACTTACCTTTACCACCATATCTGCTCCCCTGCCTCAAATCTCTGGTTATGTAAGCCAAATGGAGGGTTTTGCATCTTTGGTTTGGAACCCCACTCCTCTTTCACAAATATGTTGGTCCTCGGTGTCAAAAATGACATGCTTGCAAATTAGGTACAGATCTGTAAAAACCTCTCCTATCTTAAAAATATATATATATAATAAAATGACAGAGACTTTTACTGATATATATATATATATAATGTAATATATATTATATATATATATATATATAAAATGTATATATTAAGATGGGAGAGGTTTTACAGATCAGCCTTTCTCTCTAAGTGTTTGGCTTATCTGTCTGGTTTGAGCTATTGCCCTCAACCTTTTTTCTCTTGCTTTTTGGGTTACATCAGGAGGTGCTGAGGGGTTACTCCTGGCTCTGCACTAAGGAATTACTCCTGGGGGACCATATGGAATGCCAGAGATTACACTCGCGAGTTTGCCACATGCAAGGCAAATGCCCTACCTACTGTATTATTGCTCCAGTCCACCCTCAGCCATTTAGATGCCATGATAATCACCTTTTCTCCAAAGTAACTAAATTTTTTGTTAGTAATCTCAAAGTGATCCTTAGAAAGCCTGGTCTACAAACCACT
The DNA here is from genome assembly GCA_021461705.1 of Cryptotis parvus. Taxonomy (NCBI): domain Eukaryota; kingdom Metazoa; phylum Chordata; class Mammalia; order Eulipotyphla; family Soricidae; genus Cryptotis; species Cryptotis parvus. Next base: position 206,170 of record JAJIBD010005564.1, on the reverse strand, counting down.
GAGTCACTTGACTACCATGAATTCTTTGACTCCCATCGATAATACTTTTCTTCTTCTCCTCCTCCTCCTCCCTCCTCCTCCTCCTCCTCCTCCTCCTCCTCCTTCTCCTCTTCTTCTTCTTCCTTCTCCTTCCTCTTCTTCCTCTTCTTCCTCCTCTTCCTCCCCTCCTCCTCCTCCTTTCCCTCCTCCCCTCCTCCCTCCTATTCCTCCTCCTTCTCCTTCTCTTCCTCTTCCTCTTCTTCCTCCTACTCTTCCTCTTCCTCCTTCATCTGTCTTCTTCATTGGTAGCAGAGCCTGCCTCCCTGGGCAATGGTTGTCCTTGACTTTGTAGAGCGTGAGAAGTCATCAGCCATTCACATTACTGCTTTACTTTGACAATCTTCTGACCCTGAGAATTAGAACTGTACACAGAGGACATCCTGTTTCCAGGCTGCATGGAAGACATATCTTTCTGAGTGAGCCAATCAGAAGTACTACATATTATCACAGCTCATTCACTGCATTCTAATTGTCATGGAAAATTCATACATTGTGAAGGACACAAGAACATCCTTCTCTGTGGAGGTCAACTAAATTCCAGGAGATTTTTTTTTGTCTTTCTTTCACCTAGCTTCTCTCCTTCATGATAGACCCTCTGTGAAGACGGGGGTCTCTGTGCCTATCCTTGATGTCCCTTGTTCTTTTTGCTTGTTCCAACCAGCTGCATTTAACAGTCTAGATTTATTTCTCATTCCCATGAACTCCTCTGAAGTGAAGTCGTGTAGTGTTTACACAGCAGTGATATATTTTTCTCAGAAGGGTCAGGTATTACTTGTCTTCACTGTTGTATTTTTTGTGTCTTATTCTTGAAAATAAATTCTAGAAAAATAAAGTCAGTGTTTAGCTCCTATTTGAATTTGTTGCAGTGTCCAATATAGAACTTTAAAAAATTAAAACAGCAAGATTTACAGATTTCTTCGCAGTGCAGTTATCACAAGCATTCATTGCTCAACACCAGTCACCCACCAGTGTGCCCCTACTGCCACCCAAGGCTACCACCTCCCTTCCACTCCCTATCTCCACACCAGCTCCCTAGCCAGCTGCAGCCACACTGATCATTGCAACACATTTATGGGAAAGGTCCTGGCAAAGTCCTGACACTAAACTGTCTGGTTTTGTTAACACAGGTTTTGTTAACATGGCGTGCGTCTGTTTTGCAGCACACCACAGGAAGAAGCTGTAGTAGTGTGCCTCTGGTAATTGTTCCCAGGGTTACTGATCAGTCTGGGTTCATGGTCAGTTGTGAAAGACAAATGCTCATATGCCCACTGGGTCATTGGAGGTCATTGGAGTCATTGGATGAGAGGGGGACCTCAATCCTCGCTCCAAACCCTGCCAGACTGCCCATGGCAACCCACATGTTTACAGGTCCTAAAAGCAGTAGTGACTGGCCAGGGAAGGAACCAGTTCCCCCTCTCTTTGCTTCTTGGGCAGCTGTCTGCAGGAGCTGTTGCCGTGGTGCGTCTGGTCATTCTATTGGCGTTTTTGATCAGCCCTGGTACCTGGTTGGTTGTGGATGATGTCTGTGAAGCTTGTAGTCACGCCCACTGGTCATTGGAAGTGGGGAAAATAAGGGAAGGGCCTCAAACCCCACTCCAAGCCTGTCCTGCAAAAACATAGGTCCTTCTAACAGTTCTTTTTGGTGATTTTTCAGGCTTACACAGCCCCTGGACCTATTCTGTTCCATACAGTTACCTTTGAACCTCTCTCAGGGACTCTGCAAAAGGAAACTTTAAGATCTTTTGAATTAGGTGGATTCAAAGATGCTTTGTAAAGATGCTTGCCACTTTTGCAATGCACTATCATAAAATGTGTAGTAAGGCACTATATTGAAGTATTTTGAATAGCTTAATTTGATGCTAAATCCCTAAATTTATGTTTAAAGGTGCTATTTCACTATGTAAGAATAGAGAAAGTAGAGATTGGAGTAGAATTCTCCTTTACTAAGCAATCATTTGATCACTTGATCACTTGACATCCCGTTATTCATCGATTTGCTCGAGCAGGTGCCAGTAACATTTCCATTTGATCCTATCACGTGCCAGTGTAGCCGAATGGCATCTGGTTCCTTCAGGAATATGAAGAGCCTCAAACCGTTCTTTCAGGGTCTTGATGAAGAAGTCTGACCATCGTAGGTGGGCGGCCACGTGATCTTTTTGATATCCCGTGAGATCCAGTGGGTAATGACTCTAGCCCAGCGGTCGTCCCCAAATTGCATTACATGTCCAGCCCATCTGATTTTCCATGCCTTGGTAAACGAGACAGCCTCCCTGACTCTGGAACAGCGACAGAGGTTGGAACTCCGGATTCCTTCTCTCACTTGAGTGAGGCGTGATATTCCAAACATAGCTCTTTCAATTCCTCTTTGGGAGACTCGAATAGCATTCTCATCCTGCTTTCATAGGGCCCAGGTTTCTGAGGCATATGTTAATGCAGGGAGAATGGTGGAGTCGAAGAGATGTGCTATTACTAAGCAATAGCAACAGTTAAATTTCCTCTAGATGATTTCAGCTCAGATATACATCGTGTTTCAAAAATTTTTAACCATATACAAACTTCTCCAATCAACAAAGTAAAGTGTTCAGATACCTAAATTTCCAGACAAAAAGTAAAGTGTTCTTTACAGCTCAGTAGACTTAGAGAGAAAAGTGTTCAATAGACTCTGAAAATGGTTGTTAATATTTAATAGATTATTAGAATAACCATGTTTATCTGAAAGGATTATTGTATTGAAATTGATTCTTATGCATTAATTATGTTCATATTTAAAATTGGTAGAAGGGAAAGATTTAAGTTAAAAATTGGATAAACGAAGGCTTTTATGTTTTCTCAATTATAGGTAGATTATCTGTCTAAATCTTCACTCTTACTGAGCACTGTACAAAATGAACAATTACAAAGCAATATTACATGTTGCTTCAGGATTCTAATTTGTTTCTGGGCCCAAATCATAATTCATGACAAAGTGTTTCTAACTGTCTGATTATAGCAGACTCTAGTTTGCGATGTCCATAATTAGTGAAAGTCAATATTAAAGCCATATTATATATAAAGCCACGTGTCTGGAACACAGTCTGAAGAACTGCTTCTGAAACAGCAACAGCGGTGATCATGTGAATGAGTCTTTGAAGAGCAATAATCAGGAACCTCGATGAATTATCAGGAACAGCGGATCAAGTATCAGGAACACTGGAACAAACTTCTCGAGCACTGGAGCAGGTGTCTGCAACACTGATACAGGTATCTTACAAGGGCATCTTCAGCAAGGGAACACTGGCAGTGGTAACCATACCTGTCACTTAATCTCAGGCAAGACAAAAACACTTTAGAAGATTAATCACAAATAGAGATATTAGGGCTTTGGCAGGAATCCAAGGATATAAAGATACTCCAATACCTTGTGAAAGGAAGCATTACAAAAAATCATTTGCGAAAAACTTTTGCAAATTATTAAATTTTTGTAATGCGCACTGTTTTAGGAGTCTCAGAGTATTGCACACTGTAGCACAAGTGTACTGCATTCCAATTTCTTATCCTATAAACAGAATCATTGGAAAAGCTTTTTGTATTGATTTGGCAAACTTTTTGTAATGAGCACTGTGATCAGAGTTCAAAGCATTGAACATCATAGAAGGAATCTATAACAGCCAAGTTCTTTTTCTGTAAATCTCTGATCAAACACATTGATATTTTTATTAGTTGTTAGCACATTTTGATATTGAGCACTATACTTGGAGTCTACCATTTTCCTCCATTTTTAACCTTGTAAACAAAATATTAGAAAACTTTCATCAAACACTAAAACCTTGACACTGAACACCACACATGGGGGGTCCATTTTTCTTTAAAGCATTAGAAAACTCTTCATTACTAATTTCTATACACAAAATCCTTAGAAATTCTTTTATAATACCTTCTCCTTGAGGGATATTCAGGTGCTCTTTCACCTTTAAACTCACTCCAAGGCAGCAAGAAAACATTAACACTTACATAAAAACCTTAGAAAATTCTTTCATGGTACCTTCTCCTTGAGGGTTATTTGGGTGTTTTTTTCACCTTTAAACTTATTCCAAGGCAGCAAGGAAATATTAAACACTTCAACATTAAACACTTCGTTTAAAAGTATTTTTTTAAATATTTTTTAAATTTAAAATTTTAAGGTTTTAAATTTTTTGGTATTTTTAAGAAAGATAGGATTTATCTCCAGCTAAGACATCAATAGGCTGAAAGGCAAGGTCATTATTATTAAAGATGAACCATGATCAACAGGCTGTAAAGCAAGATGATTATTATTAAAATAAACCAAGTTCAACAGGCAACAAAGTAAAATTATCATTATTTAAAAAAAAATGAATCAGGGGCTGGAGCGATAGTACAGTGAGTAAGGTATTTGCCTCGCATGCGGCTGGACCCAGATTCGATCCCCGGCATTCCATATGGTCTCTGGAGCACCATCAGAAGTAATTCCTGAGTGCAGAACCAGGAGTAACCCCTAAGCATTGCTGGGTGTGACTTCCCCCAAAAAAAATAAAATAAAAAGAAAAAAAATGAACCAATCCAGGAGGTTTAAACAGCAGTTTGCAATTTAAAAATACGTCTTTATGTTGAACGAATTAGGTGTTTTCTGATTCTTGGAGAACTTGACTCTTGACAAGGCGCAGAGTCACTCAGAGTCTTGGATGAGGTGACCTGCTACCGCTTTTATAATCAATTTTCACCCAGATAAGGTGAATTGACTGGTTTGCAAATTGAAAAGTTTGCATGTTTTTTTAAAGTATTGTTCAGTGACTCTTCTTGAGACATATTTAAGCAATTTATGGTGAATAATGTTAAAGATACCTGTGTTTTGCTGCTTCAATAACCGAATTTTGAAAATTTTTGAGCACGTTTAACAATTCCTCATTGCCATAACATTTGCCATAACATTTGCCATAGCTATTTGTTTGTCATCTTTCTTTTGCCATAAATATCTATTTGCATAACTTAGTTTCTGCACACCTCCAGCCACGTGGGATCGAGCACAGACAAAGAAAAGCGAACAGTTAGTCTGCCTTGTCTTCATGGAAAGCCATGATGCACACGAAGGCAGCAACTGTAGATAGAGCTCTTTATCAGCTGAATTAAATCCTGCTTGGGTCAGTGACTAGGCATGACATCTCAGAATTTATCATTTCCACATTCTCAATGCATTGATGAGCTTGAATTTTTATGAGTGAGGCACATAGTCCCAAACAAGGCTTATTTCTTTTCTCCTTCCCCTGGTGTTAAAGCACAGACTGTGAGTAAAAAGGATATTTTTTAAGAGGTAGAAAGATGTACCCAAAGGGAGAAAATTACATGGTCTCGTAAACCCTCAAAATAGAATTATGAACTGAAGAGCCACTGAGCAGAAATTAGGAAGCCCTTTTCAGTTTCTTGTCCGTTTTCACTCCCCTCTCCTCTCCTTCTCCGTCCTTGCCCTTTGCATCTTCTCCTTCCTAAACTTAGTCATTTCCCCTTCTGTTTTCATCATCTTCTTTCCTCTCTCCTCTCGTCCATCCTATCTTTAAACAAGAGCAAGTGGGATAATGGTCAAAGATGTCTTTCATTATTCCTAAGTCTGTCTCACTTGTGTTGGAAGGATTGTTAAGCTCAGTGTGAAAGTTTCAACATCATGCTCTAGTCCTGTATCCAGTTCTGCTTCCATTTTACCTGCAACCAGTAGCATAGATTCTGAACTAAAACTGGGGCCCTAAAGGTTGGAGAAACTAAGAGTAAATGTGGAATCAAGGTAAAAAGAAAAGAAAACAATTTTTGTTGAATGCCAGATATCTTGGTAGTATCTGCTACACTCTTCATTCTTCCAAATTATATCAGGTTACTAAAATGAAATTTGCATACATTGTTTGCTTTTTCATGAATTATAACCAGATAGTTTATATTTGACTTAATCCAGGTTTGTTATATTTCTGCAGAATCTTTATAATAATCACATAATAGAGAATAACATTCTTTTGAATTTTCATAAAAAATTTTAAAAGGGAATATACTTTTATTATTTACTTTAATTAATTGCCATTACATTTTTACAAATATTTCCCCCTAAGTTTAATCAAAGTTTATTTTTAGAACTATCCCTAAGAACATTGCGATTTTGAAATTTGATATATTTGGTGTCATTACTTCCTTATGCTAATTGGTAGTTGTTTTAAACACAACAAAAAATTTTTCTTTGAATTAGAAACTGGAAAAAATTAAGCTCTTGATCAATTAGTCATTTACTATGTATCTGGCCATAATTGTTTGTGTACAATGTGATCAGTATTATTTGCTACGTGATGAAATAAAGGAACACAATTAATTTGTATTACTAGCTTTGGATTTGGTTGCTGGGAAAAAAAACACATCAGCTTTGTGTTAAATGGTGGTGTTTTTTCTTAGTTTAGTGTTCCTGCTGGATTTTTGCTCAGCCTCATTTACTTTTTGATGCTTTTATGATTTTATTCTATCTCTCCCCTTCAAAAATCTCTTTTGGAAGTTACAGGGGTATTATATAGCATACAAATAAAGAGCATATTTTGACATTTATAGATGTAAAGATATATCATATGAGGATGGTTCTGCCTGCAAGGAAAATTATTGGATATCTAAAATATATTTTACATAATTTTAATTATCATTCAACTCTTCTGGGTTTTGTCATATCAAATACAACATGGGTAGCTTGCCAGGTGGGATACTCTTGTAGTAGCCTTTCATCTCATGCATGTATGGAGATGTTACTGGTGCCCGCTCCAGCAAATCAATGAACAATGGGAAGACAAGTAAAGTGACAAGTGATATTCAACTCTTCTAATGACAATGGTATTTCTTGTTTTGTTGTAATTTTGCTTCCGATAAAACCTTTACTCTCTACTGAAAAGAATGCATAAAGAACCAGTTTGTTAGATTGCATAGGACTGATACTTTGTAGGATTAATTCTCCTAAATACTGATTCGGGCCCTACATTTTCCTAATTGTACCAATTCTGCTTTGGTTTTCTGTGCCCTGGAAAGCACAGCTACTTACCTTGCTCATTTCCATATTTGGGCTTTTACTCATTCTAATTCTTTTTTTTTTTTTTTTTTTTTTGCATTCTTGTCTTTGCTTTGCAACCATTCCACCTCTGTATTATCTTTCAAAACATGGCTTAGGTCTACCCTCTTTTGGTAAAACTTAAATAATGAACTCTAAATGACTCTGCTTCCAAGTCTCCTTAGAATTATCTACTCAGATTTTACTCTACTAATTTGCTCTTATTTGTCTGACATGTTGAAAGCATTCTGAAACTTCTTTCTTTTTTTAAAGTGTGAGAATGAGTTTGAGCTCTCCAGTAAGAAAATGTGCTCATTGTGTCTTAGAATTCATCTTCCTTCCTCTTTTACATTATCCTCAAGCCCATATTTTAGAGTTTTGTGGAGTCAGGAAAGCTCATTAATGTATATAGTGACTTCTATATTTGTAGATTAAAGCCTAGAATATGAATTATGGTTGTGCTCACCAGCAGTTTATAAGGAATTAAAATGGAAATTGTTTCCAGAATATTTAAGTTTAGAGTGTAGCACAATTAGGAATGTAGTTATATATTTAACCATTCCAAACAATAAACCTTAAGCTTGTTTCTTCCTTTTTCCTCTTAATATTTATACTTTCCAGATTGATTGAGGCATATGGACTTAATTACCAAATATGTACTGAGGACATGCAGAAGTCTGGCCTTTTCCTGACGTTTCTAATGAGTGTAGGTTCTACCAACCACATTCACCGGCTTGTTTTCTTGTATTATGATGTTAAACATGGACCAGCCAAAGTCTGGCTAATTGGGAATGATACCGCTCCCTTCTAACTGCTTATTTTTACTACTCCGGGACACTACTTTAGTTATGTTATTTTAAAAATAAAACCATGTAATTCAGTGTAAATGAATTTGGTTATGTAATGTCAGTACTTAGAATGACCCTAATTATATACATAAATTAAAGTTCTGAAAAGCTGGATTTATGAAAATTTATTACTTTTATTTATTGCCTTGAAGCAAAAAATAAATGAATATTTATTTACTTTATTTAAATATAAAATGAAATTTTGTTGCATTTACTTACTGCCTTGAAACCTGTCAGTAACTTCTTCTAATGGATCAGCAAGCATTATTATTTAGTGGGTTAATTGTTCATAGGCAAGTTGATTACTAAATTTACTTAAAGATGAAAAGTGCTTTGCTATTTTATTTCACTAGGAAATTAATGATGCTCTTTCTACACTTGCAAGATAAAACTACAGCAGTTTGTAACTTAAAATAATTTAAAATACAATTTAGAGTTATGTGTACCAAATCACTAAAATTATATGAAGCCATATAGCACTGTGAGAAACTGCCTACTCCTGATATTTACCTTATATAAATTATGATAATCTGATTTCTATCAAAGTAGAATTTATGTTTTCTGTTTCAATATAAATTGAGAAAAAAGTGATATAAGTCAAAGATATTTACAAATTTTAAGCTTTATCTTTTCCAAGTGTGGTTACATAAAAAGTTTTTTGAACATTCTTAATGATAACATGGCACATGGTATGTGTTTTGGCCTTCAGAACATTTCTACATCAAATAACCAAGGAATGAGGATCTATTGCTTCCTAGAGAGTCATTCAAGGGTGCCCCAGGGAACCTCATGTTTCTTTGGAAATAACACAATTCCCAGGATGAAGAAACTAGACTTCTGGTCAAGATTTGGAATGTGTGCTTTAGCCTTTAGATGTTTTAGTTGGGAGTGTGGATTCAGCTTCTAAGTGTTGAGGACAGGGTGACACATGCAGGCTATTGACTTATTCTGGCTGAACCGAGATAAGAATTAGATTTACCCGGCCCCTTGACGTGCCTGTTGCTGTTTTCGTGTTAGCTCCTTAGCCACCCATTGTTTGATATATTTTCTTGGTAGATCTGTGGAAACTCTGAGATCAATAACTTCTTTTGTAGATGATAAATTACCCAGACAAAACATTGATAAAAGGCACATAAAATATTTTGCTAATATTTGAATATGAACCCAATATTATGAATTCTTAAATAATTTATCTTTCATCAAGTACCCTTTATTTAAAGATAAGTCTCTTTTGAATATCTTTCTATTAAAATAACTAATTTTTGATATAAAAGTATGGAAATTAAATAAAAAATTTTATAAAAAGTATGGAAATTGCTAGAATCCTAAATCCACTAGAAAGTTCACCAAGTTAGCTAATAAACTTAATTTTTAAAAGAAGCTTGTCCACTGTTTGTCGAGATTGGGGATGCGGTGCACATCATGTGGTACTCAGGGCTTGTTCCTGGTTCTGCACTCAGCGATTACTGCTGGTGGGATTTGGCATGCTGGAAATTGAACTAGTATTGGTGGCATGCAAGGCAAGCACCCTGCCAACCATTCTATTACTCTGACTCAAGAGGCCTGTCTACTTAAAATATAAAGAAAATAAGAAGAAAATAAAACACTAGGAATATGAGGTTCAGAAGTCATATCTGAAAAATAGCATGGAATAATTTAAAAACTAGTTTTTAGATTTATGTTATAAACTAAGTACTGTGCTGGAAGTTGCGGATTCAGAAACAAAGACCAATATAAGATATCTGGACAAAGGAATTAATAATTTATTAGCAAAAAGTGGACTTTTGAGTACAGAATGATATGTTCATGCATGAATGACTTAGAGTTGGTCCTTGAAAAGAAAATACTCCTGGAAGATGAGTCTATGTTGTTAGTACCAGGAAAATGAGAAAACCAGACAGGAAGTGGAAGAGACACAGATATGGACTGGTTGATTCATGATGATGTTTCTTAGTGAAGTTATATAGAAGCTTGAGATTGGAGGAAAATAGGGGCTAAGGACTGATCCACTTTTAGGTATCTGTACCTACCTGGATTCAGTAGACAAAAAAATAGGCTAGAATTTAGGCAAGCAAGTCATGTGGAAATATTCACTGACTCACGGTTGCATGCACTCATATATCTATTTATCCAGTAATTATTATTTGTTACTAACCATACCTCAGGTATTGTTAGGTATTATATTCATAATATAATACTGGGCATTAAATAGAGCAACATTTCTCAACTGGGGTCTGTACCCTGGGTTTCCAGGCGAAAATCATGAAAATGGGGGCAAGTCTCAGCCCTGAAATGAGGGCCAATCAGTAGGACTGGAGACCAGAGGAAGAAGTGAATGTTGGAGGGGCTTGTGGTTGAGAAATGACTAAGAAATGCTGGAGTAGCAGGATACAGTAATGTCAACCATTGGGGACTTTCAGATAAACAGCAGTGTTGTATCAAAGAATTATGTCAAAGAAACAACTTAAAATTCACTTCAAAACAAATTTATTATGTATTATTATGATAAAATAATTATGTTTTATAACTGCATTAAGCAAAGTTATATTTTATTATAATTTAATAGAACATTGTGTTAATGGGGATTTGGCCATATGTGTATATTGCATAGGAAAAAGCTTTGTTTACTGGCTAAAAAGCTTGTGCATAGCATTTGTGCTGAGGCTTGATGGATGTTATTGAAAGTGACTGAAACCGTTCTAGTAAAGCTATGGGAAAAATGGCAGTAAAGCATCTATTTACCTGGAAATGAACTTTCTCATAGTTCACAAAACCAGAATTGAATTCTTACTAGAAAATATCTTTAGGGTTCTTTGAAAAGTCCGAGCTGAGTTGACAGTACAGGGACAGGTTGTTGATTTTCATGAGCAATGGAGATAATCACACATTTACTATCACGATGGAATAATGTGCCTATAGCCATACCTTTAGCTCACAGTATCATTTTTACATTGTTCAATCATTTCTAGAGTCTGTGAACTTGTGATTATGATGACAAACTTAATTTATAATATAAACTTTAATTTTTTACATAAATTATAATTGGACAAAAAGTGGAAAACAAAGAATTAGGATCAGATATCAGATTGAAAAAACACGCAACATAATCATAAGAAGAAACTAATGTGGAATGTTCTGGAAAGCCAATATGGTTGATGAGTTATGAAACGGATGGCTGAGCAAATTGTGATACGGGAAGTAGAAAGGAGTCAAGTTCAGGTAGTCTTCATTAAGAAATTTTATTGGTGAGTGCTACTTCTGTGGTTAAATAACTTAATTTTGCAATAGTGCTTTTGCAAGAATAACCAGCAATTAATGAACATATTTAAAAGCAACTAAACGGGTACTGGAACGATAATAAAGTGGGTAGACATTTGCCTTGCATGTGGCCAACCTGGGTTCAGTCACTGGCATCCCATATGGTCCCTCAAGCACCTTTATGAGTAATTCCTGAGTGCAGAGCCAGGAGCCACTTAAGCAGTGCCGAGTGTGACCCACACAAACAAAATTAATGAACAAACATTAATTAAATAAATGCCATTCTAGGTCTATATCATTGGAATTTACAGAAATATACGTAAATTTTGGAAGGGTGTCAGTACTGAGAGAAATAATGCATGTTGGGATTTCTGTTTTACACATTCTGACTTTCTTCTCCCTCCCTCGCCCCCTGCAGTTCCCTAACTTCCCTTCCCCTCTCTTCTATTCCCTCATGCAATGGGAGATAGACCTTAACCATCTTAGTTTTGTCAAATTCAATGGCTACTCTAATTTTACCTTATTTTTTTCTTGCTTTTTTTTTTTGCTTAGCCTACACACACACACACACACACACACACACACACACACACACACACAAAGCTTATACCATCAGCATTGCTCTACAAACTTTCTAATTTTACACCTATGTAATCATAATTTGAGCTGTATGGCTCTGCTAATCTAGCTGAATTGTCAGTGTATTTTATAACTTCTTTATCCTCTTCATTATAGATTTAGTTTGATCTGTTTAGAATAGATCTTGGCAATTGGCAGTTCATGTTATCCTACAAACTCCTCATAGAACTTGAAGTTTTGAGGTCTTCTACCACTGATATCTTAAATATATTCTGTAAAACATGAAATAAGCATAATTATTTAGTGATAGTGATGTGGTTTATGTTCAGTCAGCACAATTGTAAATTATCCCTCAATTGTAACAGCATTACTTTTGACTTTTGAGAAAGTCCTTCTCATTTGGGTTCTATCCCTAGAAGGCAAAGAGCGTAGTAAGTTGCTGACTCAAAACATGTCTGAAAAGAAGAACTAATTTGTAGGTTTAAAGCACTTCAAAAGCATGACACATTATATACATAATAATGATATAATCCCTCAGGATAGTTATGTTGCTTGGCTTTTACTTGCTAACTAGAATTTCTCACAGTCACTTTTGGGGTTTCTCTGATTTGTAAAATATTTTCTTTCTGTAGAAAGTGATACATGAGGAACAAGTGTAGTATTGAGAATTAATTCATAAACAAGGTAATTACTCAGAAGTTAACACGACAAGTCATGGCCTTATGGAATTAAAAGAATCTTAGCGATCATGTCATCCAACTTTTGACAAGGAAACCTAAGTCCTAAAATATAGAGACATTAATCAAGGGACCGGGCACAAGAACTCGTTCCCAGGCTTATATTTAAATTCCGTCTTCAAGAGCAGCTGTCTTGAAGCCTGTAAGAAAGTCAGCAGAAACAACAAAAAAATCCAAACTCCAGTACACAGTTAATCTCTTCTGTGCCGGAAAATTCCACTTTTTACTGCAAATGGACTGTGTTCTAAAGTGATTCTGCACTTTTGCCAAAAGTACTATTAGAGATAGTGGTTACTTAGTTGTTACTCTTTTATGATTCTTGACATCTTTTATTCATGTGTATTTTAATGTAAAAGTCAATAGGAATTTTTAACATAAGAAGCTTTCGCAGAAGAAGCAACATTATAGAAAAAGGGGATTATGATGAGGCTGAGATAAAATTGGCCTGATTTGTAAAGTAAAAAATATTGTGTTCCAATATAACATTTTCCAGTTAATAAAGAAGATAAAATATATTTTTCAGATATTATCATAAAATAATATTTATTTATTAAAGCCATAATATGCATTTCAAGAAAAAATTAGTTAAGTGGTAGGCAAAATGGATACATTCATATATCAAAGTACAACTTAAAAATCAGTTTGGATAAATGTATTAAGTTTTCAAATAGTAATTGCAGCTAATTAGATTTAATGTTCCTTGAATAATGTCAGTTATTGTACTAAGGGTTTTATATGTTTTTGTTCATATTTTTCATATTACATATTTTTCATATTTACATTTAAATTTAGATACTAGTTATTTTTATGAAGTGCTTGATTGGAGTATACTTCACATAACATATAATCCATGTTTAGAATGTGCAATTCAGTTTTTTAACATATTCAGAATTGCACAGTCACCACCACTACCCTATTCTAGAAAATTTTGATTATCCCTTCCAAATAAAACCTGAATCCAGTGCAAGTCGTCACTCATTCTCCCTATACATATGCTCTTGGAAATCATTTTCTGCCTTCATGTGTTTGGTAATATTGAGTGTGTCATATAACTAAAACCCATATCACGTGAGTTTTGTGATCCTAGCCTCTAGCATATGATCATACAGTCCCTCATTTTGGAGCACAGGGTAGCATGCTGCATGTACTTAAAATGGGTTTCATTTATATGAATGCAACACATTTTGCTTATCCATTCATCAGTTGATAACCATTGGGTAGTTTTCTTTTGGTGTTATTAAAAAAATGCTGCAATGAATATTCATCACTTGATCACTTGATCACTTGAATCCCGTTATTCATCGATTTGCTCGAGCCGGCCCCAGTAACATTTCCATTGGACCCTATCACGTGCCAATGTAGCCCAATGGCATCTGATTGATTCAGGAATATGAAGAGCCTCAAATCGTTCTTTCAGGGTCTTGACAAGGAAGTCTGACCACCTTGTAGGTGGGCGGCCACGTCATCTTTTGACATCCCGTGGGATCCAGTTAGTAATGGCTCTAGTCCAGCGGTTGTCTCCAAATCGCATTACATGTCCAGCCCATCTGATTTTCCATGCCTTGGCAAACGAGACAGCATCCCTGATTCTGGAATAGCGATGGAGGTCAGAACTCCGGATTCCTTCTCTCACTTGAGTGAGGTGTGATATTCCAAGCATAGCTCTTTTGATTCCTCTTTGGGAGACCCGAATAGTATTCTCATCCTACTTTCCTAGGGGCCCAGGTCTCTGAGGCGTATGTTAATGCAGGGAGAACGATGGAGTCGAAGAGATGTGCCCGGAGCCGGAGGTTCTTTGTCCTTTTAGCTATTTCTTTGATGCCTTTGAAGGTCTATGAATATTCATAGACTTTTTTTTGTGTCACACCTAGAACTGCTCACGGGTTATTCCTGGCTCTGCACTCAGAAATTACTCCTGGCAGAGCTTGGGGGACCATATGGGATGCTGGGGATTGATCTCGGTTAGCCAGATGCAAGGCAAACACCCTACCCACTGTGCTATGGTTCCGGCCCCTCAAACACAAGTTTTGTAGTTTGTTTGGCAAAGAGTATTATAGGTATTCTTGTTTCCTATTCTCTATGTTCCTTGGAAAAGAATTTTTTTGGGGGGAAGGTCATAGCCTGTCTTAAACATTCTAAGAAACTGCCAAACAGATTTCCAAAGTGACTGCACATTTTGCTGTGTTGCATCAGCATATGATTTGTCCACATTCTTGTCAACATGTATTATCTTCTCTCATTTTTTGAAGAAGAACTTTTAGAGTCACATTCTAAACACAGCATACTCCTGCTCTGTTCAGGTGTCCCTCCCTGGTGGGCTCTGGGGGACTTTATGTGGTACTGGATATTTGAACCAAAGTCAAATGCATGCCAGATATTTACTTTCTCTCTGGCCCATCTTCTCTTTTCTAACAATTTTGATTATCCTACTCTGTATGACATAAGTTTTGGGGCTTGTAATTTTCTTTCCATAATTACATTTGATGCTGAGCATATTTCACTTAAGTACTGGACATTTGCCTTTTTCTTTAAAGACCTATCTATGCAAATCTTACCCACATTCCAAACAGGTTTTCTTATTAATTCTGTTAAAGTATATATATATATATATATATATATATATATTAGATTTACACATGTTTTCTCTCTTTCTGTGTATTGTCCTTCCATATTGTCGACAGCATATTTTTAACTGAAATTATTATTTTAATAGAATTAAGGACATATATATAATGAATTTCATCACTTGATCTTTGCATATTGAGCCAATCTTCTGCACTGAGGACAGCTTCTGTGTGTACATGGTACAGAGCACCTTTAATTTGCTTCTGAATTTGCTTGGCTCGATAGCGTAGGTTTTAGGGAAAATATTTTCTAATTTATATTAAGTCTAATGTATATTAATATTTTGTGTTTTTATTTTTATTGTCCTGTTTAAGGAGCCATCAATTTATCCAAGGTCATAAATATTTATTTATATATGTTTTAAACTTTTTACTTTATTGGGAAAGCAAATAGCAATCAACTTATCCAAGATCACACAGATTTATTTGTATACATATTGTAAACTTTATGCTTTAACTCTGTTGTGCAAGCAAATGGAATTTATTAATTTGTGTCTGTGCTAGGAAAAAATGTTACCGACTTTTATTTCTCAACATGCGAATGGTTTTGAATGTAAGAATTCTTGACTTCTGAATAATATTTGGCATAATTATACTTAATTTTCCTATTTGTGGATATGGAATGTTTATTTGATTTAGTTTCATGTATATTTTAGTGCAAAAATCTTTAATGAATTCGTAGAATTTTAATCTTTTCAGTACAATTAAAAATGGATTTTTTTTCCTTAATTGCATTCATTGCTTGTGTATACAGGTATATTGGCCTATAACCTTCAGCTCTGCTAGGTTATTCAGCTAGTTCTAGTCTTGAGCTCTAGTTCGCTTTCTTGGGATTTTCTTATGCAGCGTCATTAAATAGAAGTAGGCTTATTTCTTTCCTTTCCAATCTTAATGTCTCTTAATAAAAACAATGGTATTCATTGTTCTTGCTTAATTTTCCTGGCAAGAAATTCCAGTACAGTGGTCAAGAGTAGTCACAAAATCAAGCATGTTTTTCTTGTTTGTATTTGGAGGGCAAGCAGCTGTGGATCCATATTCTATATTCCATATCCCACTGTTGCAAGAATGTGGGTGTCTAGGACAGGGTGAAGCTGGGAGCAAGGGGTAGTAATCATAAATCTCATCTTGCTACTCTTATGTAAATCCAGCTATTTTTCTCAATAGTGTACTTTCATATTGCTCAAATCTTTGAGTTTTCAAAATATTGACATTATCTTTGCCATTACTTTTTTTGCTTTTACGTAGGAGAAGAATTTTCAGAGGTTCTGACTAAGCTATTTAAGAAGGAAATAGTACTAAGCTTTTTCATTAATGCTCTACAAGGGAAGCACACGAAATATTTGTGTAAACAGATGTCATTTTTTTTTTAGTTGAACTCCTTTTGAGGGGAGGCCTCTCAAGCAGTGTCCTGTTTTATGTTTGTTTCCTTTTGGCTTTTGTGGGTCACACCCAGTGATGCTCAGGTTACTCCTGGCTCTGCACTAGGAAATTATTCCTGGCTGTTCTCGGGGGCCCATATGGGACTCTGAAGATCGAATCTGGGTCTGCCAAATGCAAGGCAAAGCCCTATGCAGCATGCTGTCACTCTTGCCCCCTTCAAGTCGTGTTCTGGAGGCCCAGGGGCTCCACTCAGTGGTTCCTGGCCAACCAGGCTGGGGGCTTAATGCAAGGTCCTGCGTTCTTCTTTTGTCCCACTGTGCTAGGTGTTCCCCAAAACCGCTGATGGTGCCCAGGGGCCTCCAGATCACATGTGGCTTTACTGTGTGGTGTTGAAGATCCAAAGACATTTGGCTACTCATGTGCAAGACAATCCTCTTCAATACCTAATGTATTTCTTCAACCCAAGTGCTATATTATTATTATTGCTCTTTGTTTTTATTATTTTGCACTACACTCAGCAGTACTTGAGATCGCTTCTGGTTCAGTGCTCAGGGATCACTCCCAGTGGAGTCATATCATAAATAACTGATCATTATCACTAATTTTTAAAGATTTTTTTGTTGTTATTTTTTGACCACACTCAGAGTTCAAGGATTTGTGTTTAGAGGTCACTTCTGGCAGGCTATTCAGAACCACATACGGTGCTAGGATGGAACCCTGGTTAGCTGCATGCAAGGTGAGAACCTGTCCCACTATGCTGTCTCTCTGGTTCTGATCACTATTTTTTTTTTTTTGGCTCAAGTCACTAGACATACATAGTTTCCATTAATAGGATTATGGGAGTCAAATATATTTGTGATTGCCATATTCAGTGGTTTTGAACTAATTTTAACCCAATATTTATGCTTAGACATTGGCATTTGATGGGACTTTTGAAAATGTAAAAGGAGAACAAAACTGCAGGTATGTTGTATGTACTAATACCAAGAAAATATTACTATCAAGCTATTAATTTGCGCTGAAATTCCAATGGAATAGTCGATGTGTATAATCTCAAGGGCAGATACACCAGGCAGTAAATATAATCTTAAGGTTTTATTTTCAGGGCTTTACCACATATAGAGTAAGGAAAAACAGAGGGATAATAAGTAAGGAGATTAAAAGCAGATTGAAGGGCATTGTGTTCCAGAAAATAGTAAAAAAGAATAAACATCGGAAAAACACATCGACTCTGGTACTAGTAACATCTGATCAAATGACTAAACTTGAAGTGTTCTATTATTAGCAACTAGGGATGACAAATGCTTTTAAGGTGTTTCATAGGAAAGAGTTAGAGGAATCGTTCTGAATGACTGCATATGTATGAAAGTGCTTATGAATATCGTATTCCAGGTTGACATCGAATAGGTGACCCTCCCTTGTTTGAAATAATTGCCCTATGTTATATATGGAATAATTGACTGCATTAATGAAGGTCCATTGTCATTAGATGAGCCGTTTCAAAAGAATTAAGAATTTTAGAAGGGTAGTGACACACTCAGGGACTAGAAACAGCAAAGGGACATTCTCTTGGTCCAAGGCATGTGGACTATGTGGAGGAAGCTGCTATCAGAGCAGAGTGAGAGCTGGTGTGGACAGGGGACTCCTCCGACAATGGAAACTCAAGGAGAGAAGTCGCCTGTTTCTCTCAGAAGTAAATCTCATTATTTGGTGAAAACTGCAGAAAAGTTTACTATGGAATCTCAAAAGGTGAGACTCATGGAACATGAACCATGACAGAAAATTGCTGCTGATCCCTGGAGCGAAGGCACACAGAGTCAGCAGAGAGCAGACAGTGGCTGTGCTTTCTCTTTTGAATAGAAGAAACCACATCGATGCTGAGTACACAGGAAATGCCATGGTTTATTATGAAAAATGTATGAAAAGTGACACTGTTGTTGTATCACTGATTACTTTCTTGGTGCATAAAAGAGAGGGTCTTTGTGGGAATTGGACATTCTTTGGAATTGAAAGAGTAAAGAAACCTAGCTTAAACCATTAGAGCATTTGCCCAGCTACATCCACAAATGCTCACAAATTGGATCCAAAGGAAGTTTACATTAAAACATGATTTGAGATTTAAAGGATCATCACTGGCTTACCAATTCTCGGGTCAGAAAAAGTAATATAATTTATTTTTTTTTTCTAAGAATACCAAAGAGAATCAATGGAGTACTAAAGCTGGTCAATGGGAAAAATGGTCTTAAGACATCAGTATTTCTACTGAAGTGGACTAACATATGGGAAAATAAAAAGAAAACATCAATGTCTCTGTAGTATTATTCTATGCTAGTTGTAGCTGTTCATTACTGGTGAACAGCTATGAACAGCTACAACTAGCATAGAATAATACTACAGAGACTACTAAGTGCACAGGAGGAAAAGAGTGACATGGACTGCCTTCAAAAACATTGAAACAATAGCCGCCGAAAGAACAAAGAACCTCCAGCTCTGGGCACACCTCTTTGACTCCACCATTCTCCCTGCATTAACATACGCCTCAGAGACCTGGGCCCTATGAGAAAGCAGGATGAGAATTCTATTCGGGTTTCCCCAAAGAGGAATTGAAAGAGCCATGCTTGGAATAGCATGCCTCACTCAAGTGAGAGAAGGAATCGGAGTTCCAGCCTTCACCACTATTCTAAAATCAAGGATGCTGTCTCATCTGCCAAGATATCAAAAAATCAGATGGGCTGGTCATATAATGCGATCTGGGACGACCATTGGACTAGAGCTGTTACCGATTGGATCTCACGGAATGTCAAAAGATTGTGCCCAAGATGGTCAGACTTCCTTATCAAGCCCCCTAAACAAACAGTTCGAGGCTCTTAATATCCCTGAAACAACCAGATGCCATTGGGCTACACTGGTATGTGATAGGGTCAAATGGAAACATTACTGGCACCTGCTTGAGCAAATCGATGAATAACGGGATATCAAGTGATCAATGATCAAGTTGTAGCTGTATCGTTAACTAAAGCAAATAATCTCTCCCATTCAGAGAAGATTTACTGCATGTGAGATCTGTAGTTAGATATGGTAAAATTTAGAAAGATAATTTTATTTCTTTATTTGTGCCTTCCAAGTAGTGTTCACGGACCATTCCTAGAGACTTTTGACACTAGGTCAGTGGTTCTGTCTGAGGATCCAAGGATGTTCTACTTCCAGCCCTTGTGCTGGGCACCATAAAAGCCACCCTGGCAATGCTCAGGGTCCTTTATGGACTTGGGACCGTCTGGTCTTGGGGTCTATCGTGGGTCAAATGAGTGCTTATCCATATACTCTTGCTCTAGCCTTTGAAAGATAATTTCAGAATTAGTTGTTCAAGCAAAACACAAAATTCTGATTTCTGATTGAGAACTTGAGGCTCAGATTGCTTCTTTATAATGAAACAATAATTAGCTAGAGAGATGACTGTCACCCATTATATTTGGACACTTTTTTCTTTGCTCATCTCCTGTACGCATTTCCCTCTCGTGCAGGACAGGGAACTATAGGTTTCTTTCTTGCTCAGCTCACTTATCTCACTTTTAACATCAAACTCTCTCAGTTTAACACTTACTCACTGGGACTGTGACATGTTGTAATTGCTGTTAGACTGTGTTTTTAATCTTGAAAAGCCAAGCTCTGTTGCCTGTGATTGTTACTTAGACCTTCACTCATTAATCTCTATATTGATATATTTCCAACATTAGTGAGAGCCTGTACCTGATAAACATTTCCTGTCATATTACATAGAGATGTCAAGTGGTAAAAAGTAAAGACAGATTTGAGAAATAATACAGCAGATAAAATGCTTACCTTGCATGAAGCTGACCCAGGTTCAATCCCTGACACCACATAGTGATCAGCTAAATATCTCTAGGAATGATTTTTGTGACTGAGTATAGCCAGGTGAAGCCTAAAAATTCCCAAAATTAAACAAAACCTTTGGGTAGTAAACACATAAATATAGTGTCATAGAATGATAATTGTGATAAAGATAAATAAAACTCAGGAGGCCAAGAATCATTGTGATAGTGTTTTAGGGTAGGCAAGAATTGGACATGTAACAAAGTGCAATATTTGAGAAGAGAAAGTACCTCTCAGGGAAAGGAAGATCTGAGGCAGGTGAATGCAAAGGCGTCACTTTAGTGGATGGATTACTTGCTTTGCTCAATCCTTTAAGGCAGGATCTGCCCCTTGGTACTACTAAGATAGATACTCTTAATAACACTCATATAGAAAAGCATCAGAAACTCAGTTTAGCTAGTCATCATGCCCTTTAAGTATAGCTAAGCTGAAGGTTATCATATCAAAATTCTACCCATTTGTATTTCAGACACACAGGGTGAGGTGTAAAAGCTTCTCATCCCATAATAGCATTTAGACCTATCACAGCTCAGGCATGACTCAAGCATATTCGTCAATATTGTATGGTTTTCTGTGTTGCCTCTCCAGCATACTTTTCTCATGCACTGAAATCATTCCTCCTTTGATATGTGAAGATATGAGGATGTACCAGAGCGAGAGAAGCAACCAAAGACTCCCAAGTGGGAAGAGGGCCATTCCCATTGTAGTTTTAACTGCATTGACCTCTGAGTGCACCATTCCCACTTTAGCTTTAACTGCATTGACCTCTGAAGTTTTCACACTAGCCTCATCATTGCTATTTTCTTTATCAATGAACACAGCATTTAAACTTCAATTGTTGAAAGCCATGTAGGACTATTATATTTACTTTATTTGCTCTTGTTTCTCCCTTATTACTGAGTGATTATTAATTTACAGCGTTATAGCACTTTCAAGGTATAGCTATTTTTTTCTTTTTGGATCAATCCAGGCTCTGCATTCAGTAATTGCTCTTGGTGGTGTCTGTGGAATCATTTAGTATGCCAAGATCAAACCCAGGTTTACTTGGTGCAAGGCAAATGCTTTACCCACCATTCTATCATGCTAGCCCCCAGAGGTAGAGCTCTTTATGTGTATAGGTTCACCTCCAAACTTGAAGACTGTCTCGTCAGCAGAAAGACTCCTTTACCCATTCCTCACACCTTGTTCCCTTTCTTTAGGTTTTGACAAAGTCTAGGTGCTAGTTTCATTGGATTTTACTAGTTTTTTAATGTAAAACATAAAAAGATGAAATTGTGTCATTTGAGACAAAATTAATGTCACTGAGGTTATTAGGTTATTACCTTAAGTGAAAAAAGCAAGGGAAGTAAAAGTCATTGATAGGATGATTTCATTCATCTATGGAATATATATGGCTTTATTCTTTATAAATATGTACTGACATACAAATTCCTGATTGGGGTTGGCTCATGCCAGAATATGTAAGGATTTTTCCACTGGAGCTGGAGATAGCTCAGCTAGTTAAGCAGCTGCTTGGCTTGTCCAAGCCTCAGTTTAATCCTTCCCCAGGCCTACCCTGGTCAGTGAATTCTCAGTTAAGGTCCTGGTGGCCTCTCATAGTTTAGTATCCCTGAGCCTGTGGGTTGAGCCAGCAGCCCAGTGGGCCCACATCATTGCCATCACCTGCAGTGTCCTTAAGCATCTGTGTACCCCAAACTCTCCTGAGTGTGACTCCTATAAATATAACATTTGCTTCTTATTTGTCTTTGAGTTTCCAAAGTGTTTCATTCGAATTTTTTAAATTTTAAAATTGCCAATATAGTGTTTTAGTGATGGACATGTTGGGTGTAAAGAAATTTCATAGCTGTGGATCAACTCATTACTGAATTGTAGTGTCAAGACTGAAACTTGGACAGTTCAACAGTGGTTTTAGTTGTTTGTCTTTTGCTTAGTAGTAACACATGATGCTGCTGCCCATACATTAACCAAATCAGAAGTTTAGTTAATGCAGACCTGAGCAGATAAGAATCAAAGTTGATCTTGTTGGAAGCAGGACTTTCATATTTTTTTTTCTCAGCTGATCTAGCTTTTGTCTTGTCTTTTCTTTTTTGCTTCTCTACTAGAAACAAATCCGAAGGAAACTCGAGTGGTTCTGGTTGATTTC
Organism: Cryptotis parvus; assembly: GCA_021461705.1. Taxonomy (NCBI): domain Eukaryota; kingdom Metazoa; phylum Chordata; class Mammalia; order Eulipotyphla; family Soricidae; genus Cryptotis; species Cryptotis parvus. The sequence goes on along the minus strand of JAJIBD010005564.1, from coordinate 183,617 downwards.
TATTTTAGAAGAAAAATTAAGATGTCATCAAATATGTCAGTTTTTTTTCTGGTGTTTCAAAATTCCTAAATTCAGAACAATTGCTTCATCAATTCATCATAAATTCAAAGGGAAAGAAAAGCATGCCAAATATCACTCATGTGATAGGAGATGCTCATTTGGGGTAAATTATTAGGTAATTTTTGAAGGCTATCACTCCTAAGCAAAGATGGGGAGCATGTTTTGAAAGAGTCATTCTCAGTCTCCTTAAGTTTTCAGTTTTTCTCATTTTTACTGTCACAGCATGATAGGTTTATTCATGAGGATATATATATATATATATATTTTTTTTTTGGTGGTAGAATTACAAAGGATGAAAGTATTTTAAGAATCTGTTACCAAAGTAGGATAGATGCTACCCTGCTCCACTGGTCTCTCTTGCTTTTTCAATGCATTGTTAGTTAAGTGGTCCCCCCACCCCTGCCAAAAATATTACGTGCCATAATATTGAAGTGAACTAAACTGGGGCCGCAATGTGTTCTGAAAAGATTCATAACATGATTCTTAGATTTCCATGTTAGGGTAGGATATTCCCAGCATCACATTTAGTCAGAAATGTGGAGGGTATCTGTTAACATGATTTACATATCTCACTCCTGTGGAGTCTGGTGGTAAATAATAGAAATTGGCATGGAGTCTTGCATCCAGGCAAATTCACATTATTTCCCCACCACAGACATTGAAGCTTATTTTTGGATAATGGCTACATATGTTCAGGAAAATTGGGCTTATGAACCCACTGTCTGAATATTTTCTAGAGAAGAAAAAGAAAAAATCTTTGAATGTGTTATTTAAAAGCATGAGGGAGAATTTCCTCTGTTATTCCTTTTTATGAGAACAAATACCAACAATCTATTGTTCCTTTGATCAATTAATGAACTATTGTGGTTAATTGAATATTTTGACAAAATGACACATACCATACATTCCATAGAGTTTGCAAATGTCTACAGGTTTGAAAAGATAATAACCATCTTTTTAGCATGTCAATGCATTAGAACCTGATTTAAGTTTTTATTTTAATGGGAGTGGGAAGGGTGTCAGGGAGCCTTTTGCAAAGGCGGTTCAGGACATAACAATTTCTCTGGAATCTGCTTGCTCACTTATTCAATAACTGTTTGTTAAAAGCCACTATATGCCAAAAAGGATCTTAAGCCAGTGCGTAAATAATAATTGTGTGTGCTCTCTATTTACCAGCAGCTGAGAATTAACCATCAAGACAGGCACACAAACAAGGACTCAGGAGAAAGGGGGAATGGTCCTAATTTGTGTGTGGTTTTCATATGAATTCTGGTGCAAAGGGATTTCCAAGAAGAGTCAGTAAATTTAGAATTAAAGAGGCATGAAATGGCATTACCATTTTTAGATACCACAAGGACCTGGGTGGAGCCGGCCAGCACACAGGCTTGTGTCGTAAATAGTGAGGGCCCTGAACATGCAGGCCAAAGCAGCCAGGGCATTATCCTGAAATGGCTGTTCATGCTGCCAGGATCCGAATGGGTATCCTGAAACTCCCAAACTTTTCAATGGAAATGCTTGGGAATTTGGAAATTATGGTAAATAATCTCATGCAAGTTCAAAAGTCTCATTGTGTTTCTTACTGATGTAGGTGGGTCCCATGGGTGGCTTGTGTGAGGCGGGAAGGGGAGAGAGATGGTCACTTTTCCCCCCAGCTGCCTCTACCACCTGGGACTAGTTGGGCAGGCTAAGGACTGATGAAAGGCAAGTCAGCCCTAGGCCTTATCCTCAGGGTTCTTGTGTTCCTTGCAGAAAAGAATTTTCAGGAGTAGATGAGCAGTGAAGTAGAGCAGATTTTATTATGGAGGTTTTAGGATGGGGAAGTGTCGGGGAACTCCCTGGGGGTCCCCGACAGTATCAGGACAGAGGTTCTCTTCTAACCTCCGAGGGCGCCCGGGGGAACAGATGAAAACTCACGAGTCGGTGCAGTTCAAAAAAGGCTTTTAATAGTACAAAAACTCTTCCACTGCACTCCAATATAATGAACAAACTCTAGCTCTGGTCCGAACTTGAACCATACAAAGAGCCTAAGTCTCCCACCAAAGAGAAAGGATCTCACCCGAGCTGAGTCCTACCCAAAGTAAAAAAGGCCAAGAGCAAAAAGCCACGCAAAGAGCAAAAAGCCAAAGGAAAGGGGGGGGGGGGGGGGGGGAGAGGGGGGGAGGGTTGGCGCGGGGGGGGCCCGGGCCGGCCTGGTTCGTCCCCCATAGGTCCCCGAGCACCGCCAGGAGTGGTTCCTGAGGGCAGATCCCAAAGAAAAAAAAAGGCCCAAAAGGCAAAAGTGAAGGGGCCTCAAGTCAGCCCCTTATATACACCAAAGTAATCCAACCGGGAGGGGCATGTCAACAAAGAACTCTAAACAGAGTGTAGTGCCACACCCTATTGCAGGTATAAACAAAGGTTATGCCAAGGTCTAATCCTTTCTACCAAGATTATCTCTTATGTAAAACACTGGAGAGAGAGAGGGGGCTGATATAAAGTAATACATCTTAACTTCATGAGCTTCATGTAATCTAGATGGTACCCACAAGGTCCTTCTTATTATTATCTGCACCAGGGTGATTCTGAGTATCTTGTTCTCCTGTACTGAAAGGGTCACTCTCGCCTGCTTAGAGCAAACTAGTATGATCCTTCCTATAGTCTTCCTATAGTCTCAATATAGCCAGGATGGTAGTCTCCTGGTAAATTCTAACTGTCCCACGCTGGGTGCAGTGGGTATAAAGAGGAGCTGTGCCCAATCTAGAAAACATAGAAGTCTTAGTAGATGTATAAGTCAGAAGTTATTCAATCAAGGTGACTTCTGTAACTGCCACACCCTCTAACAGTGTTTACATAGAAGAGAGGTCTCATTAGAATGAAACTTGACTTAAGTAGATTAAGCTGGGAGTGGGCAAAACAACAAAACTCCCAGAACAGCTAAACCTGCCTATCCTCCAACAGGGAAGGAAGAGGGAAAGTGAGAGAGAGTACACATCTCAAGCGGGGAGATGCCGTCACCACATGTGCTCGGGTGCCACATGTGCTCGGCCACATGGGCTCAAGCAGCACATGGGCTTAGGCAGCATATGCGCTCTGTCCTTTGGTCAGGATGACTTTAATTGATTTCTTCCCGCTAATCCCATATGGGGCTTCAACCTAGGTTAAGGTCCTTTGCTAGGGTCATTGCCAAGGGGAGTAGACTTTGGAAGTGGTCTTCTTTGAAAATTTCCTTCTCTTGACCTGTTTCTGCTGGATCTTCTGTCCTGGCATGTAGCCGGATTAAGGGCTAATTGAGAAGGTAGAGGAGAAGGTAGATCCAGCTTCCTCAGGGTTTATTGTTGGTTATTGGGTCTTATCAAGTCTTCATTCCTGGTTCCAAAATGTGACTCTGGACAGCCTTAGGGCAAGAATTCACTGCCATGTGCCCCCCTGTCTGCCTGCCTACATCATTTACCACACTGTAAGCCATCAATATTTGTCATTCCAGGTTCTCCATGATATTTCCGTCACTGAAAGATGCCTCTGAGGTCATCACAATTATCTACACAAAGTCCTTTGTCCACAGCTAATTATTAATCTACTTTAATTGTGTTCAGAATACCATGTCTACCAAACTTTCCCTTTCCATAACCTTGATTTACCATTTTCCTATTACTCTTTCTTTTTTTAAATTTTTTATTATACCAGTGAAACATACAATTACAAAGGTGTTCATATGGTTCTTGGTAATACAGTATTCCAGCACCCATCACCACCAATGTCCCCCACCGCCTTAATCAGGTACCCCAGTTTCCCCTCTTTCTCTCTCTATCTCTTCTCTCTGTCTCTCTCCTCTTATTTTACACATTGTGGCTAGCCCTGCAGATATTTAGAGTTTATCATTAAGTCTCTTTGTGTTCAGGGTGCTATTACTCTTTCTTATTCTAAATTTGCCCTTTTCATAGTACCTGTTTTTCTTTCATATTACTTATAGTAAGGATAGGAAGAAGTCATAATCATTTCCACAAATCTCTGGACATATTACTTAAATTTAATCTTTATTCATTTGTTTTAGCTTTTCATCCTTCCACGTTTGTTACCATTTACTCCAACCAAAGGAGTTGGAATAATCTATTGTTCATTAAATATTTATTGAAAACCTACTGTGGTTTCTCCCAGATGGTTAGACTATAATAGTAATCAGCATAGCAAAAAGATACTTGACTGCATGAAACTGGAGAAAGACAATAAAAATGACATAGTTGATAGTAAATTATGTAATACATTAAAGCATGCTAAATTCAATAGGAAAGTAAGGGGGGCTAACTGAAGGGATTGGGTAGTTGGTTTCAATTTCAGGTAGAGGAAGAGTCAATGAACAAACCTTAATGAGAAGTGTGATAAGGATAAAAACAGGTGGAGAAGGAGGTTTTGCTGTTAATTCGTAGGGATGGATGAAGAAACAGACAAAAGTTAAGGTTATTAGTTATTACCTAATACCCCAAATGGTAAAGGCCTTCTGCTTTGTAAAGGTATTTTTAATGGGTTAAAATACAGCAAGGAAGGCTATTGTTCTTCTGCTCCAAATTATCACAGTGAAGAAAGTAAAGCATTTGCTTCCTCCTGTCATTTTCATGGAGCATGTGTCCCCCTGTTGGGTGAGAGGGAGGTAGGAACGCCGTGATACTGTTGGTGTCTAGACCTCACACCTCTTTTCTTTCCACCCACTGTCATCTAGCGGCGAAAGCTGCCTGCACAGCTCCCCCTGTGTTTGCTTGCTGTACTGGTGGGTGTTTCCTAAAGACATTTTCATGTGCATTTTAATCAAGTTGTTTTCAAGGCTAGTGAAAGAAAAATTTCCTTGAGGTATTTTAGTTGTTATTCAGCAGGAACCTGGAGCAGCCTAGGAGTGAATGGATAAATCTGTCTACAAGTCAGTCTAGTGGAACAGCCCTAAATAGGATCATTTGACAGAGGAAGTAGTAATGCGACACGCAAGTACTCTGTTTTTACTTTGTTTATTTTTTTTTTCTTTTGGGGTCACACCCGGCAATGCCCAGGGGCTACTCCTGGCTCTGCACTCAGGAACCACTCCCGGCAGTGCTCGGGGGATCATATGGGATGCCTGAGATCGAACCAGGGCCTGCCGCGCCCAAGGCAAGCGCCATACCCGCTGGGCTATCGCTCCGGCCCCACGGGCTTTTACTTTGTAGGCAACTTTCTGCCCTTCTAAAATTGTGTTTGAAAAGAGCAGTAACAACAAAAAATTCATTTCCAGAAACTAATTGTCTTTTTTTTTTTTTTGGTTCACACCGGCAACGCTCAGGGCTTACTCCTGGCTCTTCGCTCAGGAATTACTCCTGGCAGTGCTCAGGGGCCATATGGGATGCCGGGTATTGAACCCGGGTCAGCCACATGCAAGGCAAATGCCCAACCCTTTTGCTATCGCTCCAGCCCCAGAAACTAATTAAGTCTTCATCAACAAAGACACTTTTATTTAAGAGTTTAGGGGCCGGAGTGGTAGCACCGTGGGTAGGGCATTTGCCTTGCATGCGGCCGAATCGGATTCGATCCCGGCATCCCATATGGTCCTCCGAGCACAGCCAGGGAGTAATTCCCTGAGTACAAGCCAGGAGTAACCCCTGAGCATCGCCGAGTGTGACCAAAAAAAAAAAATGTTTAATTGCTATTAATATTAGCACATGCCCATATTGCATATATATGCATGTAGATATTTAGGTATTTAGGGGATGGAGGGTTTGCTTGTTTATTTGCTTTTTTGGGCTGCACCTGGTGGTTCTCAGGGCTTCCTCCTGGCTCTGTGATCAGGAATTACTCCTGGTGGTACATGGGGATGGGCACCGACACAAACAACACACACACACACACACACGTGCACACACACGGTGCAGGAAATTCAACTCTGGTTAGCCTCATGCCAGGCAAGCTTCGTACCTGATGTTTTATCGCTCTGACCTCCTTGCATATATTTTTGAATAAGTGGCTAGTAGTAGTTTCTTTGGACTACAAGGTATATTACCTAATTTTGTGACTTTTACTTCTATATTTGGAGGTTGAAGGGAGTTTTATAACACCTAGTAGTGCAGAGGGCTTACTCCAGGTTTTGTGTTCAGGAGTCACTTTTGTCAATGCCCAGAGCACTGTACATGATCCTGGGGATCAAAATGATTCTAATTTTTAAATAATTTATTAATGTACTGATTTTAGTTCTTACTTTAATAATATTTTTCAAAGTGAATACTGTAAATAGTTTCATATAAAAGTGCAATTTTGTCTAAAGATGTTCTTCATAGATTCTACATGTTCTTCATTCTAGCCATCAAATTTAAAGATAAGTCATAATTATATTAGATTAAAAGACCCAAGAACATGTTTGATGTACTATGCATTGAATTTAGTTGTTTGTATTAGTGGGCATATTTGGACATGAGTTTTAAAACTATGTACAATTTATTATCACTAATGATGAATCACATTTCTGGGAAATTAGTGTTTTCCCTTAAGTTTTCATCCCTCTGTGTCTTCAAATTATATGAACATCTGCTTAACACTGTGTGCCAAAATTTATGGTTAATAATACAGATTGCATAGGCACCTTTTTTCTGATTAACACAACATAAAAATATTGGAAGTAAAGGTAGATTCATCATATTCCATGATAAATTAGTGCTAAAAAGGACAAAAAAGAGAATTACCATTTCTCTTCTTTCAGTCTTACATTAGGAATAATAAAGACTCATCACATGTTAACAGCCTTGTGCTCTCCTGTTTTTCCTTTACAGACTGCCTGCATGACATTAGGTATGCCGAGGATGAACATACAGTTTGAGCCTTTTTGTATCTGTCTTGGCTATATTTTCTTGCAAAGTTCTGCTGAGGCCACAAGTATTTAGTGTAAGTCTAGTGGGTCTAGGGCAGAATCTAAACTTTAATATTTCCTTAAACTCAAACTGTATCTATTTGCTCTATTTTTCACCTGCTTGGAACCTCTTTCTTTTGGCATTGAGTTGCTCTCACCATTTATCCATACATTCAGCAAATCTCTATAGAGAAGTTCTGTGCTCCAGTTGCTGATCCAGGTGCTGGAAATGCAGTCAACAACCAGTGTAGTTTTTTTTTTTTTTTTTTTTTTTGCTTTTTGGGTCACATCTGGCGATGCTCAGGGGTTACTCCTGGCTTTGCCCTCAGGAATTACTCCTGGCGGTGCTCGGGGGACCATATGGGATGCCGAGGATCGAACCCGGGCCAGCACTGGCCGGCCACGTGCAAGGCAAACGCCCTACCTGCTGGACTATCGCTCCGGCCCCAACCAGTGTAGTATTAGCCTTGCAGACAGACTAGCTTGTGATAAGCTGTGCATCTGTTTATCACCGGATTCTCCTGGCCCTCGGTCTCTGGTCATGACTTTGATCTTTAGAAATGAAAACCATTTCTTACACAAAATGCACACTTTTTCAGGAAATCATTTTTTATTGTTTATGGCTTTGTGCTGTTGTGAAAGCCTTTCCACACAAAGTTTCTGTTAAAATATAACTAGAAGCACAGATATCAAAACATATAGTATCTTTGTCAACAACCTTAATTTCTAATTTATCAGAATAGTTTAGATTGAGTCATAAAAACATTTACACCCATAAAGGTGGCAGTTGGTGTAAATGCCATAAAACGAAATTTTAAGAAAAAATCTCCTGAGGTATGAGGGTACATAAATGTGTTCTGAGTAGAAGACTATGGGTGAAATTTTTATGGTTTATTAGGTATTATCCATTTTTCATAGTCTCTTCAATATTTGATTAGATTCCCTATACTTGTGTCCCTACACTAAAACACCTCTAAGGAAATGTTTGACATCAACTGGGTATCTGTAGCCATCTGTAGCCACTGAGACTCCATATTTCTTCTTTCTTTTTCCTTTTTCTGCTAAACTTCTCACACATGGTTTGCATGCCTTGCTGGTCTCCCTCCTTGACACCCTGGGGAGTCTTGCTTCATCCCCTCTAGTTAACTATTTTCTGAATCTCACCCTTGACCTCCATCTAGCCAAGTAGAAGAACCTTTAATCATACTAATCCTGCTTAACCTCAGAGTTAAGAGGCATGACTCATAACCCTTTACTTCCTAAAAATCCTTTCCCCCTATTTCAGGCAGTCTCTTTCTTGTATGTTTTCTTTTGTTTGGATACCAAAGCTTTTTTTTTTTCCTCTTCCATAATCAAATTTTTTGGAAGGCAAGGAACCGTGCTCAGTTTTATTTCCTATAATGCCTACCTTGCCAAGAGCATAATGCATGCTTTATAAAAAAATGCAGATTTATTTTGAGAGGGATTATATTGGGCTTCCCGCCATGACTTAGTATTGGTGGAATGCAAAGGGATGGATGTGGATGGGATTTTGCTAACATTTTTTTTGGGAAGTGCCCAGAAAGTAATGACAGAGCTTTTCTTTTTAGTTCATTTTGGTCAATAATGATATTCTTACTATCCAGTTCTATCATCCCTTGAGAAACCTTGAGAAACCTTGGCCTTGAGCCTCAATTATGACGGCACAGACATTTTTTTTCTAAGAGTAAGAGCTCAGGTTCCCAGAATATCAAAAACTATTACACACTTGGACTTTTTCTGCAGACGTCCTACCACTTCCTGTGTGCTTTAAGGAGCTTTGGTCCTTCATAATCTGGACTGAATTCTTCTCATGTGATGGCTCTTGATCCTATTTCGTCTTAGTGGATCCAGCTTCCTGGAAAGATATATATATATATATATATATATATATATATATATATATATATATATATATATATATATATATATACCTAGGTACAAGAATTTTATAAACAAATCTGCATTTCCCCCTCTAACTCAAGATTTCTCTTCATTATGCAGCTTGACTTTTGGAAGCAGGTAATCCTTTTCCATATTGGAATATTCTACTTATTGTAGGATGTTTAGTAGATGAATGAGTTCATTCAGTATTGTCTTTCCTTTCAATTCTAGCGGACTTTCACTTTTTCAACTAACAACACAAGAAACATCACAGTTAGCTCAAAATCCATCCTTTAACATTTTTTTCCAGATTCTTTCTGTAAAAGGAAGGCAATTAAAGCAGAATGTGAGAAAATAAGGGGTGGTGGAGGGAAGTGGGGACATGTTACAGATTTCAGAGAAAAATAATTTGCCTCTAGGGATAAAACAGTATGGTAAGGACAAGTTGTATAAAGCAGATGGAACACAAAGGGTAGGGAAAAGAAAATGAATCAGCACACAAGAGTTTGGTGGTGAGATCCAACTGTAATGTACTAATGGGGTTTCACTTTATTCTTTATGCCTCTGGGGAATCCTTGAAGTATTTTAAGCAATAGTATTTCTCAAATATCTGTAATTATAGTAAATAGACAAAAAATACTATTTCTTTAATATGATCACTGAATATGAACCAGTACAATTCTCTAACAAAAGAGTAAGGATGCTGTTGGTGTAATGCAATCAAGAAAGTGAAAATTCTCCAGCAAAAAAGTGGCAAGCAATAGTGACGTTGTTATTTATCCGTTCATACTTAAGTTTATCTTAATTTCAAACTTTCCAAACAGTACTGTGCATCAAAATTACCTGTTCAAGACAGAAGTTGATATGGATAGGTTTGGATGAGGCCGGTAATTCTGCATGGCTTACATAGTTCTAGAAAATACTGTTTCTACTAACCAACATCATGAGGAGCCAAGTCTGGAAGGCATCACAATACTGACCACTGGAAGCATATGATGAGAAGTCGCATGTCATATTGAAATTGTCCCAGAGAAAGAGAAGATCAGATGACCGGACTTTGTCCCCAAAGCAGGTTTGCTTCCTTCCCAGTGATGCACCTGTGTACTTGTTATGAGTGTGTAGCTCAGTTCTTCCACGGCTCTCTGAGCTTATTCTCTGAGATTTGAGTTCTATAGATGTAAATAACTTGTTTTTCCCATCTTCCTGGTGAAAATCTGATGACTTAGGCTCCAGTTAGGCCTCATGTCTCTTTTATAAATAAATCACTGTAGCCAAAGGGCAGTGATGTTCTTTGGCCTGTCTCTTGTTTGCCCGTTCCTAGAATCAGCTCTAAAGTCAAACATTAGTTTGACAGCTCTGAAGTGAGCTCTGAAGTGCATTGACTGATACTACAATGTTACATCTTCATTGTCCCACTTAAGTCAGGACACTAAACCCAAAAGGTAATGAGACCTTTTTAAGTGGTAATTGAATATGTACCAGAAGGTTCCAAATGTTCTTGATTTCTTAGAATCGCTTTTATGATGCTTCATTGAAAAGGTAAACTGAAGAGTTCATTTCTGTTTCATAACTCTTGACTGTATTATCTTTAGTAGTTAGGTTCTAAGAACCTGATATGTATTTATGTCCAGACAGCTTACAAGAGTTCTTTAGATCAAGTAGAGAGTTCAAACAACTTAATACGATGAGTGTTCTAAAATTGAAGTGACTGTTTGGTAAAACAGTACATATAAATTGAAAGAAAACTAATGTTTTTTGTTTTATTTTAATTAACCATAATCAGTTCCTAAGGGGATATTTTCCTGTTGACCTATGCCCAACTTGTTGGCCTCAGATTATATTGGATTCCACCACCCTCATTTTCTGTTCTCTATTGATATTTATAAAGCAGCACCTTTCATTAAAATAAAGATTCTGGAATTATAACTTCATGAAGATATAATCATAATTATAGTGTGAATATTACCTTCCTTGAAATGAACTATCTCAAATAAATTGTTGATTTGGGGGAGGTGCCACGGTACAGTGGGTAGGGCATTTGCCTTGCATGGAACTGACTGTGTTCGATCCACTGCATCCCCCAAGCACCACCAGAAGTAATTCCTGAGTGCAGAGACAGGAGTAATCCCCTAGCATCACCAGATTTGACCCAGAAAAATCAATCAATAAATTAAATTAATTAAAAAATAAATTGTTGATGTGATCTCCAACTGATGTTGAGTACTTGTTCAGATATGTGGTCTTAAAGATATTTGTCTTTCCTATTAGAGTTGGATAATCAATGTTTCCTCCCTGAGTTGAGTTTAACTTCAATTCATGGACTAGTAATTCTTACATACCAGAGAGATTTGATTTGTTTTGCATATTGACCCAGAGCTACAGGATGGCACATTACATCCTTCCCTTCTTAGAGAAGAATAACTTGTACTGCTAAGAATAACTTAGCTGCTACAGAGCATGGCAGTGCAGAACTTTTCCCTTTGATCTTGGGAGAGCTGCATCTGTCTGATGTCCCATGGAGTAACTCACCTCCATGTATGTGTTTTTGTTTGCACTTGAAAAAATAAACTGTCCACAGTAGTAATTTATTTTGTCCTCCGATCTGGATTGTTTAGATATTGATAATGCCAATTAGTAGAATTTGTAAAAGTTCCAATTATAAAAACCTCCCTGGTTTTATACTTCTTGTTTTTAGAGCTTGGTGACTTTCACTGTCATATGTGTATCATAGCTTAGTTAATAAGGGCTGAACAGAGCTTAATTTTGGTCTTGGGTGATGTTTTTTTACCTCATTTAACAGAGTTGGCAGAATGCTTCACATTGATTATGCTTTTTCACTTTAATCACTTGTTTAAATGGTGTATGGTCAATAGCCTACCATCCTGTTTTAAAAATATCTTAAATCTAGTCTGGAAGCACAAATTTCCCAAACCATGTGCAATTTTTATTTTAGTATGATGAATAATGTTTATATTGCCCTCAGTTTAATTTGAGATATAGTGGGTCATAGTTTTATCATTACATTATTCTATCATTATAGCTTTTTTATAAGATTATTCATCTTCTGACAAGATGCTATCATTCCTGATTCTACAAAAAAGCTCTAGTTAATAACTCAACACAGGCTAAATGATAAAATATATTGATGATATTTATGTTACTATTTTTCTATAATTTATCACTTGAATCCCGTTATTCATTGATTTTTTGAGCGGGTCCAGTAACATTTCCATTGAACCCTATCACATGCCAATGTAGCCCAATGGCATCTGTTGATTCAGGAATATGAAGAGCTTCAAACTGTTCTTTCAGGGTCTTGACAAAGGAAGTCTGACCATCTTGTAGGTGAGCGGCCCGCGTGATCTTTTGACATCTTGTGGGATTCAGTCGGTATCGGCTCTAGTCCAGCGGTCATCTCCAAATCACATTACATGTCCAGCCCATCTGATTTTCGATGCCTTGGCAAATGAGACAGCATCCCTGATTCTGGAATAGCGATGGAGGTCAGAACTCCAGATTCCTTCTCTCACTTGAGTGAGGTGTGATATACCAAGCATAGCTCTTTCCATTCCACTCTGGGAGACCCGAATAGAGTTCTCATCTTGCTTTTGTAGGGCCCAGGTCTCTGAGGCATATGTTAATGCAGGGAGAACAGTGGAGTCAAAGAGATGTGCCCAGTGCCGGAGGTTCTTTGTCCTTTTAGCTATTTCTTCGATGTCTTTGAAGGCATTCCATGCCACTCTCTACCTCCTGCGCAGCTCAGGTTTTAGGTGGTTCATCATGTTGACTTCTCGACCTAGGTACACATAACTGCTGCATTCAGAGATGTCTGTTCCATTGAGAGTGAATGAGGCCTCCGGAACTAGTTCATTTTTCATAAACATATTTTTCTTTAGATTCAGCTGTAGACCTATCTTTCCACATTCTCGGTAGAAGTCAGCCAACATTTGTGCTACTTGGCTAATGTTTGGTGTTATTAGAACGATGTCATCAGTGAAGCGGAGGTGGTGTAGTTGCCGACCATCTATCTTCACTCCCATTCCTTCCCATTCTAATTGTCACATGATGTTCTCAAGGGTGGCACTGAAGAGTTTTGGGGAAATGGTATTTCGACAGGGTGATTTTTCTATAATATTTGATTTTTAATATTTTGTTTATTTACTTTTGTTTAAAGGCCACATCAGTGGTACTGTGTAGTTACTCCAAGCTCAGTGTTCATATATTGGTGCTGGCAATCTTAGGGGAATCAGGCATTACCAGGGAGTGAACGCAGGCCTCCATTACAGAAAATATGTACATAACTCATTGAGCTATTTTTCTGGCCAGAATATTTAGTTTTTAAATTAGAAGCAAAATCTAACAAAAAATAATTTATTTTCTACAACAAAGTCTACCCCTCAGATTATCCAAAAAGTTTCAACTTGAATGTGTGTGAGAGAGGAACATAATATTAAACATCTTTTTCCCTGATAGATTTTCTTTCTAATATTGCAAATTAGATATTTGTTTTGCTTTGGGGGTGTCATACTTTGCAGTGCTTAGGTTTTATTTCTGGCTCTGTTCCCAGGAGTCACTCCTGGTGGGACTTGAGAGACCAAATAGGGTTCCAGGAATTCAAACCCAGGTCAGCCACATGCCAGACAAGTTCCCTGCTCCCTAAATTATATCTGCGGCTCCTGCAATCTACATATTTGAAGAGTATTAACACAGTATTGGCCAATGTTTATAGTAGTATTTGAAAAAATAGCATCACCGGGTATGTTTCTTTTTGAAGTTTGGTGTAGATTGTTTCTCATGTAGCATAAACACTGCGGACTATGACATATAATTTGAGTCTATAGTATTTTTAGTACATGTGTTCCTAATAAGTGCCTGTAAGTGCTTGCCATGTCACGTAAACAATGATGTTTTAACGAGGTGCTGAAAAACAGTCCTGCTTAGGCAGCAGAGATTATTTGTGGTCATGAATGTCAACAGAGTTCAGTAAATGCAGTTTGTATTTGGACGATTGTCTTACAGAGGAGGGCTTTAATAGCTTTCCTTCATTCTGGTCTCAGTGCTTACTCAGGATTGACATGTGACAATTACATTGCAGGTTGCCATTTATGGTTTTATCATGCAGATGTTTGAATTGCTTTTATAGAAGGAGAATGACATCACATCTGTTGTATGTTGAATAGAATCTCAGTTTATGCTGCTGAAATGTCAGTGCCGTATGCTTCTGTGCATGGGATTTTTTGTTTTGTCCCATCATTTTTGTCTTTGCATTGTAATAATGGATTGCATAACTGTGTTAAAGAGGTTCTTAGTGGGATAGATCTTCAACTTAAACTCATCACGTTAACACATCACAGAACACTCATTCTTTGCTGGCTTACAGACTGTAGAGAATGTAACTCTTCACTTACTTTTTTTTATTAATAAAGATATAGTTCAAATATTTTATGTTTCTGTTTTAATTGAAATTGTGTTGTCACTTCAGTGGTTTTGTTATTAGGAGTTATGGTTTTGTTTTTGGCTCAGATTAGTATACACTAAGAAGTAGAGAAACTTGTTTATGCATATTAAATACTAATCACCATAGTTAGAGATTTTGGACATAAATATGTCAGATTGACTTCATAGTACTTTATGTTTTGACTATTGGAGTGTGAATAATAACATGGACCTTTAATTTTTCATTTGTCAAGTCATACTAATTTCATAGCAGAATTTCACTGTTTTGACATCTAAGAAAGCGTTTGATTTGCTGAATAAATTTACAGTAATACAGAAAAATACTATGTATTAAGTACTTATATTAAACATTTTCTGTTGTATAACTAAGATGTCATTTAAGTTACCTAACTGGAGCAGAACCCAGAGTACAAAGACTAGATGAGTTTTCAAGTTATATTCCATTTTTTTTCTGTCTCAATGGGACACTTTTTTAAAATACACCCATTTTCTTAACAATTGAAGTAATAGGGGTCTGTGAAATATCACAGCAGTTAGGGCATTTGCCTTGCATGCGGCCAACCTGGGTTTGATCCCTGGCATCCCATACGGTCCCCTGAGCACTGCCAGGAGTAATTCCTGAGTGAAAAAGCCAGGAGTAACCCCTGAGAGTCACTGGGTGTGATGCAAAAAGCATAAAAAGAAAAAAAAGTGAAATAACGTTGTATTAAAATGCCATTTACGTTTCAGAAAGGCATCACTGAAAAATAACCTTGTTCACTGCTTCATTAAGCTAACCATTGAAAGTTTATGTCTGTCCTTTTCCATATATTTTTCCTCTTGTACCATTTTGCTCATCACAACTATTTCCTTCCCTTCTGGTAATCTCTAATTGGTCTTGTAATAAAAATGTTCGTATTGGTTTTATTTAGTTACTCTGTTTGCTTTCCTTGTATACCACATGTGAGTGCAATCATTGATGTTTGTTTTTCTCCATCTGGCTTATTTCTCTGAGTATGATACCCTCTATCCAATTCATGTTGTTGTGAATAGCAGGGTTTTAAAACTCTAATGATTGTACTATGTGTCATTGTGCATATGGATCGCATCTTTATTCATTGGTAAGTTGATAGACACCGAGACTCTTGTTTCAGTTATTGATTATTGTAAATAATGCTGTATGGAACAATCACAGATACATGTGTTGTGTCAAGTTAGTGACTTCCCAGAGCTGGGATAAACAGATAGTATAAGATTTGTATTTTTACCTTTTTTTGTTTGTTTTTTGAGGAATCCTTATGCTGCATTTATTTATTTTATTATTCATTAATTTTTACATGCCTGCTGGTAGCAAAGGCTGTCTCCTGACTCTGTGTCTAGGGTTCATTCCTAATAGTGCTCAGGCAAGCTTATACCATCAGGGATAGAATTAAGAATGGCTGAATGCAAAGTGAGCTCATAACCACTGCACTTTCCTGCCCTTCTGTGCTACTTTCCATCTATGGCTGCAGCAATGTGAATTCTAGGAAACAAAGAAGGCACCCATTAACCCCACATCCTCTCCAGTAAGTGTTTGTTTTATTTGAGCTAATAGCTATTCACCAAGGTGTGAGACCATCTTTCATCACTTTGATTTGCATGTCCCTGGGAAAAAGAGATGGTAAATATCTTTCTAGGTGTTTATTTGCCACCTGTGTATGTTCCTGGCGAAGCATGAGCAATTCTTCTGCAATTTAAGAATATGTTTTATTACTGAGTTAACGTCATTATAGCAGTGTCCGTGTTAATGCTTCTGGTGTATAAAATGACATTTCCTACATCAGCCAAGACTCCCACTGCTCTGACGTAACTTCCTGATTGGCCCTTTATTTCTAATCATCTCCTTCTTTCCACACTTGATCATCTCAGTGGCGTTGTCAGAATTTGAGGGATTTTTCCCCCATTAGATGCTGTCCCATTTCTTGCTTTGCTTCTGTGTATACTACTGATGAGTGACGTCATCTCAGCACTTGTCTTCCTGACTTCATTTCACTGCACCTGACCCTCTGTAGCAAAAGACGGGGTAGTATTTCTTTCTTACTGCTAAGTCATATTCCATTGTGTACGTCACCACATTTATTTTAATCCTCATCTTGTAACTGGGTTGTTTTATGATTTCTCCATGTACTTCAGACATTAATCTATTGTTGAATGGGTCGAGTGTAAATAAGATTCCATTTATTGTGGTATCTTGTCCTTTTTAAGGTTATGTTCCTTTCAGAAAGGCTGTTTTGGCTACAGATGGTAGAGTAGGAAAAAGGTTTGCACTGATGCAGTGTGGGGGTGCACTTGCAGCAGGGGGTAGAATTACTTATATTCTGAGAGAACTGCCACTTGGCACTTCATAAACATTCAAGTTGTACCTTTAATAGAACAATTAACTTCTACTTCTACTTTAAAGAACAATTCCTTCTACTTTAAAAATAAATGTGAAAATGTAGATGTGTGCATCACCAAGTTAATTTTCTGAACTTAAATTAGAGGATTTCAAAGGTTTTTCTTAAATAGGGTAGTACAATGACAGTAGCTTGTGACTTGGAGTATAACAAAGCTGGGGTTTTGCTTTTTCTTTCCACTGTACTGAGACATGTTATAAAAATTCTTTACAAATAGCATAACTACAAAATCAGAAGCCAATGCAAATAATACAGAATGGTCAATTATAGATGGCTACCAGCTTTACTAAGGGCAGGACATACGTCATTTGCTGCACTGTACATGAAGGGTTTAATAACCTTATTATTAAATTGTTCTCTGCGGTCAGAGAGCTCAGGTAAGGCTTCAAACTTCGCATCCTGCGTGCAGCTGCAGAGAATGCGCCTTAAAAGAGAGTGCAGCTGGCTTCCCAGTCTTCTCTGTGCCAAACAAGGAAGTGACTTTCTTTAGAGAAGAGGATTACAGTCATATCCTTCAAGAAGGAAACACGAACCAGATTTTATTCTTAGACTTTGCAGTGGGGATTCCGGAGGAACTTTAGCAGTACTAAACCCAAGTTTTTATGATCTCAGAAAACTGCACTCTGGATGTCAGAACTACATGGGGCAGAGGCAGAAGAATGTCTGCTTGCCGTCCTTTTCAGATTGCGCGTGCTCAGTGCAGAGGAGAAACCGCTCTCTCTCAACTAGGGAAAAAACGGCGAAGAACAGTGAGCACTCAGAAGCTCTCTGGTCACAGTTTCTCACAGGTCCTCTCCAACATTGCTTTAATTTTTTTTGTGAAGTTTTGCTTGGACCTTCAACTTGAATGCCAGAAGGCATGGTTTTCTCATGTAAAATATTGTAGCAAAACAGCTATTGCTAAATTAAGATGGAAGGGTAGTGCTTTACCTTTCCTTTCTGAGAAAAAAAAATCAAATATTTATTAGCTGCTTTCTATTGTTGTCTCTATCTTTAGAAGGTAATCTGTGGTCAGTGGAACTCAGCAGGGAAGCTCCTTTTCCTCCAGATGGCTGTGACATTTGAGAAAACCCAGGAGGATAAAAGGCACTCTAGCGAGCACTCGCTGTAAAGTCCTGACACAGTTTGGCAGTCCTAATCTGGGACCTGGACTGATTAGATGGCCAAGGGCACACAATTTCCACCCAACTGTGCAATAACTGTGCATGCCTTTAAGGACGCTAAACATATCCCAAAGTTTTGATGACTGCTTTAAACAAAACTTGATAAGACCAAACCTTTGCTTCATTCATGTGCTTAGCAAGATGCATGATGGTATCTTGTAAGGCTTAAAACACTAATCAATATTTTTGCCTGAATGAATACAGCTTGCTCTACATGTCCTAACTCTTCATTAAGCAGGGTTTGCAAACATTCTACATGGTTAAATGGTAGAGGGTAGTAGTAGAGAAACTGATTTCGACTAGTAAAGCCTCCCAGATCTAATTATATAGTGTCACCACCTGCTGAAATATGATAAAACAATATAATTAATGTTGTAGTTTTATAAGTTTTGAAAATAATGGCACATGTGTGTTCTGAGAACAGCAGGAAAGTCTCATATCTTATATATGCTCTCTTTTTCTTTTGTCAGTTATTGTTTAAAACTACTGGAAGGACTTGGTCCTGCTTTTTAAGTTAATTAAAGTTATCAAGTTTTGGTCAGATGATTTTACAGGTTTGGAATTTTAATTATATCCACTGCAGCTTCCCAAATTGTCATGGCAACAGGTGTGTAATTATCAACATTGCAAAGAACTTCGATGTGTAATGCATTTCTTCCGGTTGAATGAATATTAAATCATACTGCTTAACACCTACTCCAAACTAGTAAACAGATGAAGCTTTGGTCATAGCCTGTAAATTGATCTTGCTTTTTATAGAGTCCTTTTACTATAAAGCCATTGAGTGGAGTCATTTGTACTGCTGAGGGTTTTCTGAATTTATTAGAGCTTGAAAGAAAGCTCGTTTTATTTCATGAAAGAATGTGTCAGGTTTAATTACTCCTCACATTTCCCTTGCAAGGCTTTGGATAATTCTAAATATAGAATGTATTATGATGTTTTATGTTCAATTTTTTTAATTCTATGTTTTCTATTCTATTCTGTTGTTGTGTTTTGGGCTCAAAATGTTTGCTCTTGATAGATTACTTTTGGGTTGATTTGGGGGGTATGGGTAAGGACTTACTGGACAGTGCTCAGAACTTCTGTTTCTGGATCCAGGGATTATTCCTGAAGAGACTCATTGCACCATATGTGGGTCCCAGAGTTGAACCTGGATTGTTCATGTGCAAGGCAGATGACTGACCCACATAGATAAATTGGATGTATATCTCTCCAACCCCAGTAGATAAACATTATTTGTGCTCAGACCCTATTACTGACTATTCTCCAGGTGGTTCTGAAGAGACCATATAGGGTGCCAGGAACTGAACACAAATCCACCTCATGCAAGGCAAGCAAGGTATCTATTGTATTATCTCCCCAGCCAAATGCATTTTTTTTAAATGGGACATCCTGTATTTCAAATCACTGTATCACTGTCTTCCCATTCATCGATTTATTTTCAGTGGGCACCAGTAACATCTCCATATGTCCTGTCTCATGCTAGTAAAACCCAAGGGCAGATGCTTGCTCCAGGATCATAAAGAGCCTCAAACCATTCCATCAGGTCATGGGAATGAGGTATATAATTGTTACTGGTATTTGGCATATCGTATACAACATGGGTAGCTTGCTAGGATCTACTGTGCGGGTGGCATACTCTTGTAGTCACCTCTGATTTCCAGCATTTATTGATGAACCACGTGGCTGCTTGCAGCTGCGCGAGCCGGGCTGTGATAGGCTCTTCTGCTGGGTAGTAAATGCCGGTACTGTTGGAATGAAGCTGGGACCACCAATGTATCTCTCTGTCTTTGTCTCTTTCTCTCTACTCTCTCTTCTCTCTGTCTCTCTCCTCTTGCACGTTGTATTTTAGAAAACCAACTTTCAAAGTACAGAATATGGTTATGGTTTCTACAACAACAAACTATTTTTGAGGAGGAAATGTTCAATTATAGTCAGTAACATTGGAATGAAGCTCATATGAACTCAAACATTTAAATTAAAACTTCACTGTAGTTTTCTAATACATTTCAACCCTAAAAAAAAGTCGCGAAGCATGAACTTTTAATGATATCTAAATTTTCCTGTTCATTAATAATTTGGTTTAGCGATGTCTTGATTCATAGATACTTGTTCACAGATTTCTACCTGTGAATAAGCAGGAGATTGATTGCTATCCAGAAATCAGATATTATCTATAATCTCTTTGTTATCAGTCTCAATGTTTTTGTTAACTAAGTATGAAAGGGCTAATCCTGACTCCTGTCATTATAAATATCAATATCATATGACTTACAAACCTTATGGAATGAGAGAACTAATACTTTAAAAAAACTAGTCTAGGGGATATAGGGGCCGGGTGATAGCCCAGCGGGTAGGATGTTTGCCTTGCATGCGGCCGGCCCATGCCAGCCTGGTTTCAATCCCCGGCATCCCATATGGTCCCCTGAGCACCGCCAGAGTAATTCCTGAGTGCAGAGCCAGGAGAAACCCCTGAGCATTGCCGGGTGTGACCCAAAAAAAAAGCAAAAAAAAATTTTCTAGCCTAGGGGGCCGGAGCGATAGCACAGCTGGGAGGGCATTTGTCTTGCACTTGGCCGACCAAGGTTCATCCCCTGGCATCCCATGTGGTCCCCTGAGCACTGCCAGGAGTGATTCCTGAGCAAAGAGCCAGGAGTAACCCCTGAGCATCGCTGGGTGTGACCCCAAAAAATCAAAAAATAAACTATCCTAATACTTTATCAAGATATCTTGATATCATACAGATAAAAATAGGAGTAACATTTAAAAAAAAATAGTGTTGTTGGGGCCAGAGTGATAGTACAGTGGGTAAGACATTTGCCTTGCATGCGGCAGACTCAGGTTCAATTCCCGGCATTCCATATGGTCCCCAAGCACTGCTATGAGTAACTCCTGAGTGCAGAATCAGGGTAACCCTGAACATTGCCAGGTGTGACCCAAAAAGCCCCCAAAAAGTATAAAAATAACATTGTTAATAGCAAGTAGTTAAGTGATTACAAACCTATATGGGTCTTATCATTATAGAGGCTCCAGTTTTAAGGTATTTTTAGTCTGGAATGCCACTCAATAATATTAGACCATTAGACAAAATATTAAGAAATCAATGTTAAAACCAAAATTAAAATGAAAAGATACATTTACATTTAGTATTCAAACACTGGAATTTCTAAAACAGAGCATCCTATAAAAGCTTTGAGAAAGGCTGTTTGTGTCTTTTGTGATTCTACTTCTTCTATATCCCAACCTCATCAATAGAATATGAATTCAATTTTAATATTAGCATTTTCCATATTAAAATTGAAACAGACTTGAGGGTACATAGCATGATAAAATGTCCCATTCCATAGTTCTGTATACGTGGCACTGGGAAATGTAGCCTGACAACTATAGACAGCATATGAGTGGCAACCAAGTGGTGAGTATATTGTTCATTCAAATAGGTTACTGTTCATGAAAGAGTATCCCTTGCTTTGAAAAGCACTATTGAATGTGAAAGAGATACTGATTTTCTCTAGACAGGCTCCAATATTTTTCTTATTCCTATTAACTCTATCTTGTATTTAAACTTTTAAAGAGAGGATAATCTCTGCCCCCACTCCGCCCCTCCCCATCCTTCTCTTTAATGGATCTCTGCCAGTTTTCGCCATTGTTTCAGTTGCTTGTGGCTGTTCAACTGTGCAAGGTTGCCTAGAAACGCTCCTTCTTCAGTGCAAAAGCTCTCCTGCTCCTTTCCATACCTCCCTGTCTAGGACTTAAGATTCAGGAAACTCAGCCACTGGTGTTTCTCTTTGAAATCTCCTTAGTAAATTAATGATCTTGTAAATGTACAAAACAGAAAAGCAGCCTCCCAGTCTATGGGGCATGCAGTTAAAAGGCGACAAACACTTTAATAGGAATTAAGTTGTAAGTTAAAGCAAACGAAACTTTGTTTTTTCAAGTGAATTTGATGTAAAATTTTCTTAAACCAGTAGTTTTAATAGGGTCTGTGTTAAATGGCAGGATTTAAACTTGATGCTCCTCGTAGTCTAAGTCTAGAAATTCAGTGTGTTTTGTCAAAGTTGCATGATGTTTCTGTCACTCCCTCCGTGTTGGGAAGGTTGAAATTCCTTACAATCCTGAGTTGAAAGGTTAATGCTTTTATTAAATATTAAAATAATTACCACTATTAGGTAATAAACTATGATCATTATTCACTTTTTTTACTTGGTTAAATTTGAGTTAGTCTTAAGAGGCTTTTGGAAACTGAGGTAATATTTAATTGTGCTCATACAAATGATTTTACTGGGCTTAGTGATTAAGCTACTCAAAAAAAAAAAAATCAGCTGCTTTTAAAATACTTTTCTACTCAGAACCATTACAATTTTGAATTAGAAAATGGAACTATTAATGCCTATGTTAAATATATGTTGTTATATGATTCTCTGTACCTTTAGTAGCTGTAAAAAAGATTCTTTGATTCTTTTTTCTAAAGTTACAGTAAGTATCTTTCAGTTATTCAATTTGACATAAATAGTAAGGAATTACTGGTGTGTGATACAGACTCAAACAGTAAATATGTCCTATTCATTGTTTAAACGACATACTATTACCAGATATGTTTATGTCAATTATAAATTTGATGTAAATTATCTGACATTTTCTCAGCTTACATTCAAATTATGAAAGTTAGTGTTTTTAATTCTTTAATATGAATATATTAACAGTTCATATAATCTATTGGTAGATTACATGCATTAAATTGATTATTAGATATTGATTTTTTCTATAATATGTACATTTGAATTTATGTAAATACCTTTCCCTAACTTATTTAAGTACTTCCCTCTACCACTGTATGAATTTTTGTCACAACCAAATTTATGCCTGTATAATCAATGACATAAATGCATTAATATGTTGTTTCTGAAGTTTGAAATTAAGTTTGATTCACTTATATTTTCTATTTGAATATTTTAAGCCTAACTTACTCTTAGAATAGATTATTGGACTTGTTAATTGCTTTTGAAAATGTTTAGTTAAGTTCAGTGTTACAAAGTTATCAGAATGGTTTTATTACCTAGATTAGGGAACAAATTGGAAGCATAAAACAGGCATTTTCTACCTGTTTTAGCATGTATCCAGTCTAATTTTAGTTCAGAACAATTAATTGTGGGCTACAAGTTATAGAAATGAATAGAAATCTGGTGTTCTCATTGTTAGAAGATGGGAGGCTGTTTCTCATGGGAATTTAAATTGGTAAAACAGTTGGAATATCAAAATAAGCTTATCACAGTGACTTAAAAAGAATTATCCAGGGGAAAATGAGAGTAAGTTCAAGTACTTAGCTCTGTGTGAGATAATCTCTCTCAAAGGGCTTTACATATCTTACCTCTCCAGATCTAGGAGTGACCTTATGGCTTAGGAAGCATTGGTCTCATTTTAGAAATTGAACAAAGCACTGACACTGATTGAGGTTATTGAAACTCAGATTTCCTTTACACATTTCCAATTCCAGAGCCTCTATCTTTTCATTGTACTTATAACGTCTCTGTTAATTTAGAGTGTGACACTATATCAAATAGCATACAAAGTAATCACCTTAAGAATAAATATAAATGGGTGCTGGAGCAATAATACAGTGAGTAGGGCAACTTACCTTGCACAAGATCAAGCCAGACTTGATAGCCAGGACCCCATGTGGTTTCCCGAGCCCACCAGGAGTAAACTCTGAGCACCACTGGGTTTGGCCCCAAAAAAGAAAATAAATATACAAATGTCATGGATTTGGATTACTAAGATAATGTATGAAATAAATGCTATATTTTATATTTGTAAAACACCTAAATAACTAGAGAATAAGGTTTCTGCAAACCAGTCATCCATTTTGAGTAAATGAAAACTGATAAAGATGATTAAATCATCTCCATAGAATCAGGAAAACTACTTTGAATCAGTATTTTCTACATTTTTTCCCAACTTGCGCCCCTGCCAACAATGTTTGCTTTCAGTTCTTTTCACACCTCTAATACCTGTTAGTGTTCTAGTCTCATGCTGTGTACCCCAACCCCATCTACTCAGTTTTTACTTGTTTCTTCCTTGGAATAACCTGGAGGCCCAATGGGACTAACTGGTCCTCAGGGAGAAGCTCAGGTCTAGATCGTAATGTACCAAGCCCACATTTACAGATGGAAAGATAAGTGGCATGTGACTATCACAAAGATGAGAGGTCAGCATAGTTCACAGTGATCCTGTTGTCAGAGTTTAATGGGGGTATGGGAGGTTCACTAAGGGGGTGATGCTTGAGTCATATCTAGAGGATGTGTTCCGATAAAGGAGAAGGGGACTTCCTGACTGGAAAAAGACACAGCAAGGTCCGTTAGATTGTTTAATAGCTCTGAGAAACTATGGAAGGGGTTGGGTCCATGGAGCAAGTACCACAGAGAGCTTTGCTTATATGCTAAGATACTACATACTCCCTTGTATGAAGAGGATCTCTCTAAAGCACTTAATATACTTTCAATGACATATTCACATATTGGAAGTATAACATTTACCGCAATCAAGAAGACATTGTATTAGGAGAGAATTATAGTCAGTATCATTGAGTAAGGGTGTTAGACTCTAGGCGAGATAGATTCAGACTTGGACAAAGCACATAAATACAATAGAGAGGTACTCAGACGTCTTGGGTCCATGTTAAGAACCAATGTGTAAGACTCGTGCTTGTCACATAAACATTCAGGTTGTTGGTATTGTTGGTTTCATGAATGAGTGTGTTTGTAGAGGCAGTAAGGGGGAAACTCAGCTTTTAAATTCCTGCTCCATAAGGTATTTTCACATTGAATACACCTCCAGAGAACTTAGGCATCAAAGAGTTTTGTCTGTTTTACTGTAGCTTAGGTAAAATAATTTTGCATTGCAGTAACACTAGGGTCATGTGTGCTGTTGATGTACAAGTTACTATATCCCACCACCACCAAAGTGTCCAAGAGCCCCTCAGGGTCCCTGCGTCATATGTTGAGATCAAACTGTTTTGATAGAATGAGGATGTACAATGAGATGATAATAGGAATGGTACTTTCTTAGAAGATACAAAAATGTTGTTGTTGTTGTTGTTGTTGTTATTGATGTTGAGGATAAAGTGTAAACTGGAGAAAAGGTGTACTTAAGAGTGAAATGAGGAATGGGAGAGTTCTACCTCCTTTTCCTTCTAGTTTTGGTCCTCCACAGTCATCTACTCATTCCCTTCCTTCACTTTCATCAGATTCTACTGAAAGAAAAAGTAGGAAAGTTTTATAAAAGCCCCTCTTCTCCTGCCTTAGGTCTCCTTACTAAAGAACGAATGCCTATTAATTTCATTCCTTCTTTGAAGAGTATTGATTAGAGGATCTCTTATACATTACTGAGAAGTTTGCATCTCTTAAAGGGAGGCAAACATTTCTCATTCTGGCTTGGAGAAGTACCTTTGAAACTTCTAAAGGGTTTCCTACTGAATTTCACCTTAGACAAATGAAGAGGACTTTTAGGAGAGTCTCCAGCATCCTAATTCTGATACCAACCTTCCTTTTGCAAGATATTTCCAAAAATAAGAGGAGAAAAGGGAGAGAAAAAAAAATGAAAGGAAATGAAAAGGAATGCTTTAATGTCAGATTATATTTCCTATTAATGCTTTTTAGTTAGATTCAATCCCAGAATTCTTTAAGTTCTGAGATATCAAGTAAGCTTTGTAAACTCCCAGACATTCAGGATTTTCTTTAAAAAAATAAGTTTAATTCTATTATTCATTATTATTATTATTATTATTATTACCTATTATTTTATCCCTGATTTTGAGTATATAGTTTGCTACTCAAAATGGAGTTCTCAGTATAGAAATACTTTATAAATCTTAATTTTCTTATTATCACACTTTGACTTCTTTATCCTACATTTTACAGAGAACATGGTGTTTATAAAAAGAGCAGACTGGAAAAAATAATTATGAAATATGTGTAAATTAAGTGATAAGTTAAGACCAGGATTTGGAGGATATGCATACATTCTTATCTATATGTAAGACCTGTTAATAAAGTTTACTAGGATTTTTAATGGTATGTATCATGTTCTATAAGTAATCATAGATGTTGCTAATCAGTGTTATTTAATCGATTTGCTCTCCCCTCATACACCCCTTCTCAGTCCCTCTATCTCATTCTGTCTTCGTCCCTTCTTTTCTTCCCATCATCCTTTTCGTTCATCTGTGTATCTAATTGCCAAATCAGCAAGCTAGTGTGTGTTCCTCTCTGCATGTGCCTAGCTCTGAGTGCTGGCACTTACGTTATCACAAATCTAGGACTTGAGCAATAAAGTTTTTTCAGAACCACTGATAGTAAGCGCGAAGCATAATTTTGTCTAATAAATTGAAGGTTGGATATAAAATGAAGCCCAAATTACTTTCAAAACTATTTTATAATGTATGATATTTTTAATTAAAGTAAAAAATGTTCCATATTAAGAGATAGATTTGGGAGTTTTGTCCAGATGTGAGGAGCTCCAGAGTCCTGGGCTTTGGGGATACACAGATACTTTACTGAAAAATACACAGTTACTTTTCATTTTAATTTGTTTTTTTTATAAATTTCCAGTCAAGTGAGGTGAGTTTTCTATACAGCCCAGGCCCTCGATGGTTTGATTAACGCGCTCTGAGTAAACTACAGTAATGTGACTTGACATGTACTAGAAAGATCACTGGTCAAACTGCAAAATAATTTCTGGGAGGGAAAATGTGATTAGCTACATTTTATCCTTAAATATATACACCATCTAGTATTTATCCCAAAATGTCCAAATTGACATTTATTTTCAATATCTTTATTTCAAATAAATGCCTTTATTTGGAATTTAAGAATTCTGGAAATTGTGGCACTGTTCATATCTACAGTATTGTTCAATTGAAATTTAGGGCCGTTAATAAGTTTCAGAGCATGAAAACCATAGGTCTTTTTTTTCTGCTTTTTGGTCACACCCAGCGATGCTCAAAGGTTACTCCTGACTCTGCACTCAGGCATTACTCCTGACGGTGCTCAGGGGAACATATGGGATGTCAGGGATTGAGCCCGGTCAGCCACATGCAAGGCAAATGCCCTACTGACTGTGCTATTGCTTCAGCCTCAAAACCGTCAGTGTTTTATAAATCAAATGTTTACAGCATCAAGTACAAATATAATACTGAAATTTTATTTTATTTTATTTTTGCTTTTTTTGGGTCACACCCGGCAATGCTCAGGGGTTTCTCCTGGCTCTGCACTCAGGAATTACTTCTGGCGGTGCTCGGGGACCATATGGGATGCCGGGACCTAACCCGGGCCTGCATGGGCCGGCCGGGTGCTAGGCAAACGCCCTACCCGCTGGATTATCGCTCCGGCCCCTAGTACTGAAATTTTAGTTTTATTTTGCTCTATTTAATCTGGGCCACACCGAGGGCTACTCCCAGCTGTGTAGACATTGGTGTGCTCAGGAGATAAGGAGGTACTGGGAAATGAACTTGGGCCTCCTGCATGCCAAATCTGCACTCCAGCCCATTGGGTTTTCTCAGGCACTAAATACAAAACTTTATTTATTTATTCTTTTTATTGAATCACTGTGCGACAGACCATTAAAAAATTGTTCATGATTGGGTTTCAGTGATACAGTGTTCCAACAGCCATCCCTCCACCAGTGCACCATTCCCAACACCAGTGGGTCCCATTTCCCTCCTATCCACCTCTCACAACCTGCCTCTATGGTAGGCACTTTCCTTCTCACTCTCTGTTCTCTCTGTCTCTCTGTCTCTCTCTGTGTCTCTGTCTATGTATCTCTCTGTCTTTGTCTCTTTCTCTCTACTCTCTCTCTTCTCTCTGTCTCTCTCCTCTTGCACGTTGTATTTTAGAAAACCAAACTTTCAAAGTACAGAATATGGTTATGGTTTCTACAACAACAACAAACTATTTTTGAGGAGGAAATGTTCAAGATCACTAAATGTTTCCTGTTAAAGTTTAAACTGATTTACAGCCTTGATTCAAAATACATCTTCCATGTTATTTCCCCTTTCCTTCTTCTGTGTGTTTCACTGTTTAATTCCACTGCACTCTATTATGGCACATTGGCTGCAAGTCTGTTTCCTAATGATTGGCATAGGCTTTCTGCCCCTCGCCCTCCCAGCTTCCTATCCCCTGCTACATGGCATCTTCCCTTGACGTAGGTGAGAGGCCCTGAGTGTCAGTGAGTTCATTACAACAGAACAAAGACATTCTGGTTTTACATGAAGATTTGAACTCCTTATTAACTCCACTTCTATTCATTGTCCTCTCCATGGTGCATGGAATTGGACAGTGGAGGCTGGGCAAGCGAGCTGGAAGCACAACAATTAAAAACCCAGTAACATTTTCAGGGATTGTAATAAGGGTATTAGGTTCTTGGGAAATTGTGGGCGCACTGATTAAATTCTGTACTGGATGCTGAAAAATCTGAGAGATGGATGGAGGGAGAAATATCTTGCTTTTCAGTTTTAACTTTTTACAAACTCTGATCATTTTGCTGAGGCTTACTTGCATTTCATTGAAATTGGTTTTTACAGTTATGACCTTAATTTTTGTTTGCTTTGTTTTATAAACTATCTTCTTTTAATCTCTAGCAATGACTGTATTTTCTTAAAAGTCTTTTTTTATATGTATTGAAAACTATTTTAAGTTTATATGTACAAGCATTTATTTTTTTCCCAGAATGTAATGCTGGATGGTTTGCTTTAAAATTTAATTTACACGCTTCTATTTTAGAATTTAAATTTAAAGAGAATTTATTTTATTAATATACATATGTTTTCTTTCAAATCTTATTTTTCAGGGTAACCAGAACTATTTTTAATAAAGATATTATAGCAAATATAGTTTATGGACTAGGAATGTAGGTGAAGCGCAGCTTCACACGCTGAGACAGTAGCAACACCTTGCTTAATTTAAACTTGGTGATAAAAGTCACAAACACATATTTGAGGTTGTGTTTTAAGTAGTTTACTATGAAGTTCATAAAAATAAATATACAAAAATGCCTGGCTTTAAAATCTCACAAATATTTTTAATTTCTGGGGTTTGCTTAATTGGAAACATATAATCTTTAATATTTACAGCAAAAATTTAAAATTCAACTAAGTCAGAATATTTTTAAACAAAGATCTATTTCATTGACTTACAGAGAGAATTTAGTGTATAGTAGGGTGTCTTCCTAACTTTATTACTGCTAACAAAATAAATTGGAGAGAATGTCTGCCTTCATTTCTTTTTGAAATGTTTTGTTTCTGTCTTGTGTTGCTGTTCTATCCCTATCCTGGGTACTATGTAAAAGTAGATCCACTTATCTTCCTCGGGGTTTTCAGTTTGGGTAAATTTTACAACAGAGCTAGGTATTCCTATTTTTTTAAACTTTGTCCATGGAAATAGAAGGGCGAAGATGTTGATGTTAATGATAATACTAATACTAAAAAGAAAAATGATTATCTGCCATCAGAAGAATAAAGGTTATTCAGAAATATTGCCACCTCAGAAACAGAAAGGAAGAAAATGAAACCTACATGCAGACACTCATCTTTTCCAATCCAGATATAAAAACTTTTGGTATCAGATTTATGAATAGGAAAAATCAGTTCACTTCCATAAGGGTCTAGAAAGAAAATATTTAGACATAAAAGTTGGTAGATAAAAACTAGGCAACATGTATTTCCCCCCAACAAATTACAAGAGAACAGATCAGTATCGAGTCATGTTTTTAATGAGCTGGAAGTATTTCTACCTTCAAAAAAAGATTGCTGTGAATTTTGGGAAGAAGAAAAATGGCTTTGCTTAAAGAAATGCAAAGTGTTTTGAAGTAATATTTCCTGGTTTCTATTTTAAGTTAGCAGTGGGAAAAGTTATTTTCTTGTTTATATGTCAAAAAAATAAGATCAGAAAGGCCATCATCAATTGATTTTTCAACTTAAAAGGAACAAGGAAGGGTACCAGTAAACAGACATTTGTGGTCTTTGCTCTCATCCATCTGGGTATTATGCCTGTCAGCTTGTGTGCAAATGATTTATTCTGAAAAGCAGAATCTGCCCTTAGAACAATACAGAGATGGTGTGTGCGTGCACCATGGAGTGTTCACAAATGGAATAATGCGTCTGTAAGTCTGGCTTCCTTCATCCTGCCCGCTGCACTTACGTGTTGCAAGGATGCATTTCCTGTAATGGTTCAAATTATTGAGGTGAATGAAAGGATCTCCATTTTAAGATGGCTGGATCACTCAGCCACTGAGATCTCTTCTGTAAAGAGGAAAAGAAAGCTTAACTGCCTGGTTAAAAGTGTTAGCAAGTAATTATGAATAAGAAATACCAAAAAATATATTAAGTTGTGTCACCTGAAAATTAGACAGTAACCAGGTTCAGTTGACTTTTCAGTCAATTTCCATTTTTCCTTAATTGTAAAATTTTTTGTGCCTGATAACTATTGTTTCATATTATTCTATTAAAAAGTTCTTGTAAGACATTTTCAGATGCATTTTCTCATTTATTTTGAGAAAAGCTTGATCTTCATTTTCACTCATGCACATATGTAAATCATTCAGTGCCAGCAAAAAGCTTCTACCAGGTGTTTTCAATGACCTAATAACTAATTCCAGATTATGAATTTTGTATCCCCAGTACTTTAAAGTTAATTTTAGAAACAATATTTTGAGGGTTAACTGGGTTCTAGGAGGACATGCAGTCAAATTGTGAACTGCAGTGTACTGTGGGGATCTTGCTTTACGTAACTAATGTGGCCAACTTTTGAAAGTTGTTTGTATACCTGTACTCAAATCAATAAAGCATCTTTTACTTACATATTTGTAGAAATGGTGTCTTAAGTCCTAAATAAAGCTGTGATATTTATATTTCAGGTTCCTTCCAACCTAGTCTCAGTCTTCTTTTCAGATCCAACTTTCCTGATTTCCTGCTCCTCATTGATAGTCTGTACAATTTGTGATTCTGAATGGTTTTGTTCAAGTGTTTAACAACCGATTCAGTTCATGTACCGTAAACAGATATTTGTGCACTAAGATATTTGCCTATGAGATGTATTTGCTCTGTGTTTTCCCTATATACATTCTGTGATTCTAACACTCCTTTATTAGTTAATAATGAGTCATATAAGTACTATCTGGCAGAACTGGATAGAAACTTGGGTCTATATCAATAACATTGAGAAAACTGCCATTAAGAAACTTAAAATTGTCTCTGTGGTGTGAACTGATATCTCATTGTTGTTTTGATTTTCATCTCTCTGATGATTAGTGATGATGAGCATTTTTTCATATACCTTTTCCTGTTCAAATTTCTTCCTTGTCAAAGTTTCTGTTCATCTCTTCTCCCCATTTTTTTATGGGGTTGGCTGTTTTCTTCTTATATAGCTGTACCACTGCCTGATATCACTTGATCACTTGATCACTTGAATCCCGTTACTCATCGATTTGCTCGAAGCGGGCACCAGTAACATTTCCATTGGACCCTATCACGTGCCAATGTAGCCCAATGGCATCTGGTTGATTCAGGAATATGAAGAGCCTCAAACCATTCCTTCAGGGTCTTAACAAGGAAGTCTGACCATCTTGTAGGTGGGCGGCCACGTGATCTTTTGACATCCCGTGGGATCCAGTCGGTAACGGCTCTAGTCCAGCGGTTGTCTGCCTGATATATCCTGGATATTAACCCTTATCAGATGGTATTGGGTAAATATTCTTTCCCATTCTGTGGACTGTCTTTCTATCTTTTTTGTGTGTGTGTGTCTTTCTATCTTGGTCACTGTTTCTGTCGAGGTGCAGAAACTCTTTAGTTTCATGTAGTCCCATATGTTTATCTTTTCTTTTGTTAATGGTGTTTCACCTTTGAAGATGTCTTTAGCTTCAATGTCGTGGAGGATTTTTCCTATATTTTCTTCAATGTACTTTATGGATTCAGGTCTTATATTGAGATCTTTAATCCATTTTGATCTGATTTTTGTGCAAGGTGTTAGACACAGGTACAAATTCATTTTTTTACATGTAGCTGTCCAGTTTTCCCAGCACCACTTGTTGAAGAGGCTTTCCTTTCTCCAGTTTGGACTCTTTGCTCCTTTATCAAATATTAACTGATCATGTCTTTGAGGGTGGGTGTCAGGATACTCATCTCTATTCCATAAATCCACAGGTCTGTTTTTATTCCAGTACCACACTGTTTATATTACTGTTGCTTTGTAGTACAGTTTGAGCTTGGGAAAGGTGATGCCTTCCATCTTCTTTGTCCCAAGGATTGCTTTAGCTATCCATGGGGGTTTATTATTCCATACGAATTTCAGGAGTGTTTGGTCAATTTCTTTAAAGAATGTCATGGGTATCCTTATAGGAACGGCATTGAATCTGTACAAAGCTCTAGGGAGTATTACCATCTTGACAATGTTAATTCTCCCCATCCATGAGCAGGGAATGTGTTTCCATTTTATGTTTCCTCTTTTATTTCTTGAAGCAGTGTCTTGTAGTTCTATTTGTATAGGTCCTTTACACACTTGGTTAAGCTGATTCCTAGGTATTTGATTTTCTGTGGTACAATTGTGAATGGAATCAATTTCTTAATATCCCTTTCTTCTCTTTCGTTATTTGTGTATAGGAAAGCCACCAACTTTTGGGTATTGATTTTGTACCCTGCCACTCTACTATACATATCTATTGTTTCTAAGAATTTTTGGGTAGAGAGTTTAGGGTTCTCTATCTTTAGGTGATAGCTTGATTTCTTCCTTGCCTATCTGGATATCCTTAATGTCCTTTTCTTCTCTGATTGCTATGGCGAGTACTTCCAGTACTATACTGAATAAAAGAGGTGAGAGAGGACAACCTTGTCGTGTTCCTGATCTTAAGGGGAAGGCTTTTAATTTTTCCCCATTGAGAATGATACTCGCTGTGGGGTTTTGGTAGATGGCTTTGACTATCTTGAGGAAGCTTCCTTCAATTCCCATTTTCTGGAGGGTTTTAATCATGAATGGGTGCTGGATCTTGTAAAATGATTTTTCTGCATCTATTGATAGGATCATATGGTTTTTATTTGTTCTCTTATTGATATGATGTATTATGTTGATTCAAAAGGGTAAAAGCAACAAGTGCTGGCGTGGATGTGGGAAAAGGGGGACTCTCATACATTGTTGGTGGGAATGTCAACTTGTACAACCTTTCTGGAAAACAATATGGACATTCCTTCAAAGACTATAAATTGAGCTCCTTTTTGACCCAGCCATACCACTCCTGGGAATATACCCTGGGAAGCCAAAAACACACAGCGGAAACACAATCCGCACTTTTATTTTCATAGCAGCACTATTCACAATAGCCAGAACCTGGAAACAACCAGTATGCCCGAGAATTGATGACTGGATAAAGAAACTGTGGTGCATCTACACAATGGAATACTATGCAGCTGTTAGGAAAAATGAAGTTATGAATTGTCTATAAATGGATGGACATGAAAAGGATCATGTTGAGTGAAATTAGTCAGAAGGAAAGAGACATAGAATGACTGAATTTATTTGCATGACATAAATATATCAGGTGGTCTTACCAAAAGTGGAAATTACCACAAACGTGAGTGAGTCAGAGGTTAGGTAAGACAGAGAAGGGAACATGTGTGAATAAATGTCAAAAGGACTGATACCAACATAGATCTGAGCATTAAATACAGGCAAAAAAATGCACATGATGGCTTCCAAGTGTATGTAGTGCAACCCACAATGTGTAGGAGAAAGAAGGGAGAGAGAGGGAGAAAGAAAAGAGATAAAGAACCTGCCATTTAGGCAGGCTATGGGAGTGGGGAGGGAATTGGGGACATTGGTGGTGGGAAATGGGCACCGGTCGAGGGCAGGTACTGGAACACTATGTGACCTAAATCTCCAAACATGAACAACGTTGTAACTGTATATCTCACGGTGGTATAATAAAATGTTTAATTAAAAAAAAAGAAACTTAAAATTGTGTATTTGGGGCCAAATGGATGAGACTATTATCCTAAATCATATAAAAAGATGAAGAAAACACAATTTTTAATAGTTTCATTTATATGTAGACTATAAATATTAAAAGAAAAATGTAAAAAATAAACTGGATCCCCAAACTGCATAAAACTCTAATTCATAGATTATCTGAAAGCTGGCACTTTAGGGGGTGGGCCTGGAATTGGTGTCCTCTTTTATATGGTGTCCTCCTTTATATTTATTTTTTTGTTTTGGGGACACATCTGGCTTTGATTGGGGCTTACTCCTAACTTTGTTCTCAGTAATCACTCCTGGAAGTGCTCACTAGACCGGATGAGATGCTGGGGATTGAACCCAGGTTGGCTGTGTGCAAGGCTAGCTTCCTTACCCACAGTACTATCTCCCTGGAATTGATGTCTTTGATTCCATACGGAAATATGCAGTTACACTCCTGAAGTTCTGTATTAGCTAGTGATTAGTTTTTTAAAATATGAATGACTTGCCTAGAAGAACAGTTCTCTGAACCTTAAACATACCTTGGTATTTTGGGATGCAAATTTGAGAGATGACAAGTCATTCATGGCCAGTGTAATCCTTCAGCAATATCTTGGAAACATAGGCTCTTCCTACCTTTCTTCTGAGCCATCCTTAAATGTTGGCATTTGTCCTCTTGACCATTTCTCATGATCGGAATATGGCTATTGTCCCTTCAACTTTCCAAGTCCAAGGAATTAGAAAAAAAATGTGAAGTGGAAAGGGATGAGTAATAAATAGTGTGTGTGGCACAGTGTGTGCGTGTATATTGCTTATCTGGAAGAGCATCACCTCCTTCAGAATTTCCACTGAGAGTCTTTGGCTGACAGTTTATCAGCTAACACTCTGTCATAGATTTCTCTACTTGGAAACAGCTGAGGAAAAGGGAACAGGAGTGGAGACTGGGTCATCAGATGAGCAGTACTGACCATTTGCCTTTGACTGACACTTCTATCCTGCTTGGATTGCTTTTTCTGACAGCTCCCATGTACCTTTCATCCACAGTTTCTATAGAGGATTCCCATGGACAGAGGCTCTCTGAGCTTTTTACTTGCCTGTGGCATAACCCTAAGTAACCTTCATAATAAAACGTTTAGCTGTATGTGAGTTTTTATCTTGAGATCAAAGACATTGACAATGAATATTTTCAATTGCAGAGGCCAAAATATATTTTACACTGGTGCCAGAGAGAGAGAGAAGAGAGAGAGAGAGAGAGAGAGAGAGAGAGAGAGAGAGTATACAGTGGGTAAGGATGTGGCCAGCACAGGTTTGATTCCCAGTACCCCATATGGCTGTCCACACCCACTAGGAGTGACCCCTGAATGCAGAGCCAGGAGTAAGGCCTAAACACATCCTGGTGTGGTTCCAAAACAAACACCAAAATCATCACTTGTCTTAGTGTATTCGTTAATTCATCTGTTCATTTACCAAGGAAATCTAGTGATTGTCTGGTTTCAGATGTGCTAGAGAAGGGGCTGGAGCGATAGCACAGTGGGTGGGGCATTTGCCTTGCATGCTGCCAACCCGGGTTCCATCCCTGGCATCCCATTTGGTCCCTCGAGCACCGCCAGGAATAATTCCTGAGCAAATGAGCCAGGACTAATCCCTGAGCATCGATGGTTGTGACTCAAAAAGAAAAAAAAAGCTGATGTGCTAGAAAAGGACGTTGAAATATGCCCATATTTAGCTGTTTTGAGTCTTATTCTGTCTCATCTGTCCTTTCTCCGTGTCCCTCTCTCCCACTCTACTCAACAGTCCTCTTCCTTCCTCTCTTTCTCCAATGCTTTGCTCCACTTTCCTCTTTTTTTATTTCTCTTAAACAGCTTCTCAAACTATTGCATAAAAGAAAGTCATTTGCAGTTGTGTTTGCTTGTTGTTCATTGTGCAATAATACTGAGGTCTTCTTACATGCCAGTGCATGTGCGGATTGTTTATGGAAGGAATGAGGTTAGCCTGGTGGGCCCACACTTCCATTCTTTGACCAGACATTTTAGAGGAGCACAAGATATCAGTCTTTGCCAGACTGAGTTAGCTGGATGATTTTGGGTAGACGAGGGCTGTAATTGAAACCTTCTTCCTACTAACTTTAGATGATGTGAGCGGACATGATAACAGGTGTTATTTTCTCACCCTTTCTCAGACTAAGAAGAAACACAATTAGTTTTGAAAACATGAACATGAATGAAGAAATGGAGAAAAAGTGAGCAGACTTCAAAGCATCATGGTGTTTTTTCATGGACTGTATTCAGATCATACCATGTAAACAGGTTTTATTTTTTGCGTCACACCCGGTGATGCTCAGGGGTTACTCCTGGCTCTGCACTCAGGAATTACTCCTGGCGGTGCTCGGGGACCATATGGGATGCCAGGAATCGAACCCAGGCCGGCAAGGGCCGGCTGCATGCAAGGCAAACGCCCTACCTGCTGGGCTATCGCTCTGGCCCCAGGTTTATATATTAAATGTAAATGAATTCCATGTAGAGACATCAAATTGTACTTGGTTGTTTTCGATTTTTTGGTTACACTCACAAGTGCTTGGACTTAGTATTGACTCTGTGCTCAGATATTACTCTTTGGGGAGACTCACGGAAACATGTGGAGTGCCTGGTATTGAATTCTAGTGCCCGCATGATTGGCAAAGGGCCCTACCCACTCTATTATTGCTCTGGCCCTAAAGAAGTCACTTAAAAAATATATGTATATTCTTTATATATATATATATATACATATATATATACATATATATATATATATATTCTTTTGCTTTTGACATCACTGCTGGCGATGCTCAGGGGTTACTCCTGGCTCAGCATTCAGGAATCACTGCTGGCAGTGCTCAGGGGACCACATGGGATGCTGGGATCTAATCCAGGTCAACTCGCGTGCAAGACAAACACCCTACCTTCTGTACTACCACTCTGCCCCAGAAGTCACATTTTTAAAAGGAAATACAACCCAAATTAGCATTGATAGATATATTATTTTTCCATTGTTTCATTAGCATATATTTATTTAACATCAATAATAAAATACTTTATTTCATTTAGTAAGGTAATTGATTTTTTCTTTATGCTTAAAAAATTAACCTGCTAA
Source organism: Cryptotis parvus (assembly GCA_021461705.1). Classification (NCBI taxonomy): domain Eukaryota; kingdom Metazoa; phylum Chordata; class Mammalia; order Eulipotyphla; family Soricidae; genus Cryptotis; species Cryptotis parvus. The sequence continues at coordinate 146,665 of JAJIBD010005564.1, read as the reverse complement.
AGTAAGTGACTGTACATACATAGTATCACTGTATCACTGTCTTCCTGCTGTTCATCGATTTGCTCAAGCTGGCACCAGTAACATCTCCATACGTTCAGTCGCAAGCAAGTGTAGCTCAAGGGCATCTGCTTGCTCCAGGGACAGGAAGAGCCTCAAATCATTCTTCAGGTCATGGAATTGAGGCCATTATCTTGGTTACCAAGTTACGAATATTTAACACCATTTTTTTAATGTTGAAATGCATTTAATAGCATGGTTAGATATTTCAGGAAGCATCCTACGATGCAAGTATCTGACTTCAAATAAATCAGTTTATATCTGTATCGTTTTCTTCCTTTGGTGTTCTACTGTCTCATTCTGAAAAGTTCTGAGGTGAAAGACTTTACTGCTTATCTCTTCTGAAATTTTCGTGCTTGCCTTGAATAATTCAGATCATTAAAGACTTCTGATATGCTCATGTTCCTTGCCGCTTACCTTTGCATCATTGCTCAGGATGAGGAACCACTGGACTTAAAGCTCTGTGCCTCATTGTCACAAGAGCACCTAGTTATTATCTGTCCAGACGGTAGGTTGATTCTGTCTGGCCAAACTCCCTGAGGTGGATCCATCAGCACATTCTTAGAAGAGTAATAAGGTCCAAAAGCTTTTTTCTACTGGACTGCTTTGCTTCAGTATCCTCTTCCTTTGCTTTTGGAGATTGATTGTTTTGCAAAGGAAGGCAGGTCTCACTTGTTCTTTTTCCATTTTGAAAACTTGATGCTTTTATACAAAAAGTCCTACTTGACACATTGGTCAACATGTTTTATGTGGTTCTGTAATCATGGCTTTTGCAACTGAGGAACTTTTAATAGGATTTCTTTTGCTAAGCTGAAATTACTGATTTAATACAACTCTTTACTGCTCATTTTTGAGCTTTGTGAAACAGTGTGATGTGATTGAAAAGAGATAGAGTAGGTTGTGGTACAAGTGATTTTTTTTGCACTTTGGGTCACACTTGGCAATACTCAGTGGTTACTCCTGGCTCTGCACTCAGGAGTTACTCCTGGAGGTGCTTAGGGGACCATATGGGATGCCAGGGAATGAACCTGCATTGGCAGCATGCAAGGCAAACACCCTGCCTGCTGGACTATCGCTCCTACCCCACAATGAATTTTTTAAGACTAGTCATTTAGTCGACTAACACTGATTAATGTTCTCCAGAGCCTTCTGGATAGAGAAATATCTAAACACAGTATTTTGTCTTTTCTTTAAAAAGTAATTGAAAATAATTGCATATGCTTGTAGTAAGTCACAGCAATCTCTCTTTATTGTAGTACTCAAAAATATCACTTGAGAAAGCTAATGAGAAGGTTTAATTCTAGTCAAATAAAAATCAATTCAAATCAAGTCAACATAAACTTTGAACACCTACTCTGTGCCCTGGGTCTTTGCTGGGATCTGGAAATTTATTTTTAAGTAATTCCTATAATTGCAGATTCTGGTATTTTACTAGGAGTCTTAAAATAAAGTGAAGTATGCTCATGATAAAATTCAACAATGTCTTTGAAAGTAATAGCTGTGGGGAATTATGGGCCTGTACTTTTGACAGCAAGTGCACTATAACGGATTTTTTAAGCTGATTGCATATTGGAGTCACCCAGCACATTGAAAAATACTGAAACAAGGGTCTGACTACCAGAGATTATTCTGGTGTAGTTGTCATGGATATGGTCTGGCCTTCAACTATATTTTGGGGCCTATTAGATTAGAAATTAAAAAAAAAAACTTTGAGGTGACTTAAATTTAAATGTGCATAAACCCACACAAGAGAAATTGTTATATAAATCACTTCTTATTCTTCCCTTCCCAATATGGGAAGGAAACCATTATGTGATCTTTGGTCAAAGGGCAGGTTAGAGGCATTTAATAAGCATTCCTGTTCATTTGATAAAATTCTATGATGCCTGTGATTTCCATCATTTTAAGACTGATAAATTGTCGGGGGACTCTGCCGGGGTCCCCGACAGTGCCGGGAAGTGATTTCCCTTCTACCTCCAAAGCCGGCGAGGAATGGATGAAAACTCAGGAATCCGATGCAGTTTTAAAAGGACTTTACTATCACAGGTTCCAATATACAATCCAAGAGCAGGGAAAACCTCTGAACTCTGGGTTCCCAGCTAGGCCCCAACCAGGTGTAGGCCAAGATGGCAGCCACCACGTGTTGAGGCCCAACAGAGTATGGAGAGAACGGAGAAGCAAAACGCCAAGGGAAGCCACAATGGCAAAAGGGGGAAAAAAGAGAGGGCTTCTTTTTTCTTGCAGCTTTTCATAGCTAGAAATCCACCCAAACTCCCCAAGTCCAGCCCATTCTGGGCTGGGCTATCTAGAGATGAGAGAACAGGAAAATAGCTCTATAGAAATGTAGCAACTTCAGGGAGACCATCTTGCTGTTTACAAGGACCAGAGCTAATTCAAAGCCTCCTAGCAGAGCTGGGAGGAGCTATAAGCTAAATGTAACTTCCCTGGCAGGAAGGGTCAAATGCCCTCAGGTAATTTCTCCCAGCACCTCACCTAGGCTCTATTATATGCTAATGTTTTGAGCCAAGATCTGCCTGGAAATGCCTTTACAGGGTAGAGAAGGGGGTTTCTGAGATGGCATGTCTCTGTACCAAAGACTAATATTAATGCCAGTTAAATATTTCTCCAAGCCTTCACAAGAGTCTCCTCTACTTTCGGGGAGCTCCGCGGGGTCCCCTGACAGTGCCGGAATGAGTTCCCTTCTACCTCTGAAGCCGGCGGGAATGGATGAAAACTCAGGAATCCGATGCAGTTTTAAAAGGCTTTACTTATCACAGGTTCAGGCATACAAATCAGCAAAAGGAAAAGCCCGGTGCTTAGGATTCCAAGCTAGAACCCCAGCCACATGTAGGCCAAGATGGCGGCCACCACGTGAAAAAGGCCCTATAAAAGGAGAAGAAGACAAGACTCCCGAGAAGGGTGAGCGCTCACAAAGAGAGAGCCCAAAAAAGAAGCCCCCGAGGGAGGAAAACAGTCTAGTTTTATACCCCTGCAACTCAGACCTTCCGCCCACTGTTATGGAAAGCAGGGAGGGTCAAATGCCCTTAGGTAATCCCTCCCTGCACCTCCCCTAGGCCCTTTTGTATGCTAATGTTTTGAGCCAAGATCTGCCTGGAAATGCCCTTATAGGGTAGAGAAGGGGGTTTCTGAGATTGCATGTCTCTGTACCAAAGACTAATACTAATGCCAGTTAAATATTTCTCCAAGCCTTCACAAGTCTCTTCTACTTCATTGTAGTTTTGTATTTTAGTTGCCTTTGAGTATATCAGGGAGCCATGCTTGTTTGCTTGGAAGCACACAGCATTTCTCTCTGGTCTAATTACTTAGGGGTCCTACGTGGCCAGGCAAATATGCTGGTAAGATCTAGCTAGTCCCACGATGATTGTGGTAGCATGGGAGAATATTTATACCAGCTAGTACAGCATACATGGTCAGATAAACTGCCACATTTAGACTACCCCCTTATCTACTAAGTGATTTGCAGGCGGCAATTCAGAGCAGATGCAGCGGCCCTTAGAGGAGTCCTGCAGCACTGTACTTCATGGTAGTTTTGTATTTTAGTTGCCTTTGAGTTATCAGGGGAGCCATGCTTGCTTGTTTGGAGGCACACAGCATTTCTCTCTGGTCTAATTACTTAGAGATCCCAACGTGGCCAGGCAAATATGCTGGTAAGATCTAGCTAGTCCCACGATGCTTGTGGTAGCATGAGAGAATATTTATACCAGCCAGTATAGAATACATGGTCAGATAAGACTGCCACATTTAGATTACCCCCCTATCTATGAAGTGACCTGCAGGAGGCAATCCAGGGCAGATGCAGAGGCCTAGACTTTTAGGTGTCCTACAACAATAAATGTTCAGTGGGGTTGGAGTGTTAGTACAGCTGGTAGGGCATTTGCCTTGTATGCAGCTGAACTGGGTTTGATCCCAGCATTGCAAAACCCTGGAATAGTTGTGTTGGGCTTATATTACTCTCATTCGAACAACTCAATTGCACTTAAGTAAATCTTTGTTCAGCTTCTACTTCATATTATATGTTAGGAATGTACCATCTCTTGATGAGTCCACACTTCCTTTCCAGTATGGAAGCCTTTGAATCCCATGATAGGAGAGTTAGTACTTTGGTCTTTGTTCCTCTTGGCTTGTCCCTGTGGATATCCTTTAGAATCAAACCCAGTGTCTTCTGGTTGCAAATCCTAGCACACCAAGTACCGTGTGTTCTTATCTATCAAGGTTTGGCCATTTGAGAGTGCTAATGCTTATTTAAACGATGTTGCACCTATAGTTTGTAGCAGAGTTTGGCAAACTATGACATGCAAACTAAATTCAGTTGCTGTGGGACAAACCATACTTGTATCTATTTGGGTAAAGTCTGTGACTGTTTCTGTATTAAAACTTAGCGGATATTACTCGTAACCACTAGTTCTAGCCCTTGATTCTTCTGCACCTAACAGCTTTGCCAAGTTCTCCTTCAAAGAATGTTTGCGAGTTCCTGATAGCCAGCCACGTGCCTGGCCACCCCTTGCCTGTCCTTCTTCATGTTTTATCTTTTCCGGAGCAAGTAAAATGATTAGACCTCACTCACAGCTCCTGCTACTCGTGGAATGATCTGGTGCAACTGTCCAGAGCTTTCCCTTTTCCCTATGTTTTGCTGCTAATGCTTCAGGAAGGATGTTAGAAAGCACCGAAAGAGCTCAGTCTCATGGAGATCTCAACATCTAACGTACTGATGTACTGTGAACTACACCACATTTGGCGGGCACTCAGTCACATGTTCTCTCTGAACCTTTCAGTAATTTCTTATACAGAGTGTTCATATGGCCCTATGGGTCCCCTGTGAGATTTAATAATCTTCATTGACTTTCATCTAAGAATGTATTTCTCTACCATATTGAGAAAATCAGATACTACGTGCAATATAAAATAGATTATGCTTGAGATAGGCTCAAACAGTGATTGCAAAAGTTTGAAAAGCCCATTTCAAACAAAGGTATGTGGGAGCCTCCATTCTGCAGGCTTTCTTGGAGCTCCACCCTCCCTCTCTCAGAATGCCTGGTGGTTGAAATAAGTGTTACCAGTAATGCAGAATTTGTGGATATGGGGATGAATAGTAAAAACTCACTATGTTCTATAAATTCAGTAAATGAATGCAGAAACACACATGGGCCAATTCCACACCTAACAGCAGGAAAAAAGGTTATGACTGTATGGATACCATTACCATATATGTGCTGTAATAGTTACATTAATTAATTAATGCTGGCTAAGGGAGCAGGCATGGGGATTGGGGGTGGGTGGGCAGTGAGGGTCTTTGGGGGGCAGTGGGAGCACATTGATGGTGGGATTGGGGTTGAATGACAAAAAGCTTTTAACTGTATTGTGAAGAAACTTTGTACTCTGTAAATCATGGTAATTGAACAAAGTTTAGTTAAAAAAACAGCTCAGTCTCACCTGGTCTCTTTAAATCCAGTCTGTTGGAGATGTCTGAGTTGAAGTTTCCACCTTCTTGACCACAGTATTTTTGTGTTAAGGCTTGTGTATCATTTTCAACTAACCTATGTTTTTTTCTAAGTCTCAAAGCCAATTCATTTCACAGGTAAAGAATTCCACTTTGTATGCAGGAGTAATTCCCTTACCTGAATGATGTTCTCTATACTGGCAATACATGCTGAGTGAGAACTTGTTAGAAAGAAACAATTATTGGGTCCCAGTTCAGACGCCCTGAACCAAAATGTCTAGGAGAAGCATTCCTGGAGCTGTGCATTTGCAGCCCCCTCCAGGCAGTGTCTGCTATTGAGAGCTGCTGTCTCTCATCATACTGCAACTCAAAATGCACTAGCTGAGTTGCATTGTTGATGGGTGAAAGAAAACTTTTTAAAATGTGGAAAACTGCTGTTTTCACAAATGTAGACTCAAAACCTTTGTTTTCAAACTCAACTGTATGCTTTAAGATAATTACATAGTTTACCTTAACAAAATGAGTCATCTTATCCTTGCATTTCTGGTCTGATAATTCTTATTCTTTAGAGGAACTCAATGCTGCTCCATCAGTGGGTGCTGTGTTTAAGAATCTACCAAAGTCAGGGCACTGTGATGGCCGAATAGCTAGATGAGCATCTGCATGCCTGGAGCCAGTGACACAGTTATCCCAGTCGAGATTTTCAACCCTAGAAGAGAAAGAGTATATGACTCAAATCTATAACTTGCCTGATCACATTCATTTGGACTTGGAAAGAAAGAGTGCACTAAACCTAAGAGGTGGGAAAAGTAGTTCATTCCCTTCCATTCCATTTCCCAAATTTCTGATGTTGATGACTAGTTGTGGAATAAGGGCAGTAACATTTGTTTGAGGACTGGGCTGATTCAAACTATGATCTTATTTTTTCTTTATCAATGTTGTGATCTTGAACAACCAAGCATTCTAAGTGAAATAACCTTTCTCAATGGAAAAAAAAGCCCCAACATTCCTTGGCCATTTTGGGTATCTGCAGACAGTGTGCTAGGTATTATGCTAAACGCATCCCCTCCTTGGCATCTTCCTAGTGACCAAGTTAAGGAGCAGCACTGTGTATTCTCTTTCAGAAATCCTGTTCCAAGAGCACCGCCTCCCTCTTAGCCTATTGTCACTGCTAATAAAGCAGCATTCACTTATATAGGGGTGACATGCTTTCTTATACTTTCTGCCTCTAGTTGACTCTGCCATTAGACACACTCTAGAATTCGCAAAAGCACCATATCTAAAGAACACTATTTAGGTTTTAGGAAGATCTTATAAAGTGCTATCTCTGTACACACACAGAGGAATACTCACAACTCACAGTCACACACACTGACATCCTCCAGTCATACATGTGTATACGTGCATTTAATTACACATGTGTATGCATGTTTCTTAGTTGCTGTATATTAGATTCCCACATAATCTAAATAAAGCTGGTCGAAGTGTAGATTACAGGCATTATATGAACTTTGATCAAAGGGTAGATTATAGGCATTCCAGAGCACTTTTGTTCATTTGATAAAATCCTATGATATCTGTGACTTTTAAGATTGAAAACTGTTTGGTGTGACTGGAGTGATAGTACAGCTGGTACGGTGTTTGCCTTGCATGCAGCTTACCAGGGTTCAATCCTCAGAATCCTATATGGTCCCCCAAGCACTACCAGGAGTAATTCCTGAGTGCAGAGCCCTGAACATTGTGGGGGTGGCTCCTGCCCCCCCATCTGTAAACATACAAACAAACCTGTTTAATATGTGTGAATATACAGTAACTTTATACATTTATGACTTCAATAAAAAATAGTGTTCTTATTAGGATTTCTTAAATTGGTGTTTGCACATTTGCATGCATTAATTATAAGAAGTACTCAAACCTCTTGGAAGTAATTCTTAGTATGCATAATGAATATTCTGAGCAATACATCTTTAGCAAGAAGAGAAATTGAATGTTCCCATCACTTTGTAGCTTAAAGTGGATTAGAAGATTCCATTGTTCTTTTTATACTTATAAAATCATCTATGACATTTGTGCTGAATACCAAGTACAGTAGGTATTTGTTTGTTTGTTTGTTTGTTATTTTTTGTTTCATTTTGTTTTGTATTTGGGCCATGCCTAGCAATGCTCAGGATTTACTTCTGACTCTGCTTAGGGATCTTTTCTGGCAGGAATGGGGGAAACGTATGTGATGCCAGAGTTTAAATCTGCATAACCAGAATGTAAGGAAAGCACCCTGCCCACTGCTTTGTCGTTCTGGCCACTCTTTTATTTATTCTTTAATGGGAGTCACACCCTGCCATGCTCTGGGCAACAGTGCTCAGGACCATCAGTGCTGGAAATTAGAGTCAGAACATGGAACATAACAGGGGTCTGTCCTGGCCCTAGGTCAGCAATCCTGAAGTCTAACTTTATTCCATTTTCAAAACAGTTCTAGAGATGGAATGTTTTTCTCCCATGCTACTTGTAGAGAAAATATATTGTGAGAGAAATTTGTTTGATCTAAGATGGTGAAGTAATGGTAAAATCTGAACTCAAGCCCATTTATCATAAGAGCTTGTGATATTTGTGGCCAACATTGTGGGACCTTCTTTGACCTCATAATATTTATAAAATGGAAAGAACATCCCCCACTCCCCGCCCAATTTCCTGCCAACAAAAGAAGGAAAAGTGATAGTACAGGAGTGAGGACTTGCCTTGACTTTGGCTGGTCCATTCCCTTGCACTGCATAGGTCCCCCAGTCCCCACCAGCAGTGATCCCTGAGCACAGAGCCTAGAGTAAGCCCTGAACAACAGCAGATGTGTCCTCAAATAAAAAACAAAATGATGAACCAAAATATTTACTTAGACTTTTAAGTAAATCATGCTTTTATATCCCATATAAAGTGCTAATATATGTATATATTAAGTCTTTGACTTCTCAAGCTAATATTGTTATATTTGTAAAGATAAAAGATCTTTGTTTTATACATACATATATATGTATACATATATAAATATATATAAAGATCTTTGTTTTTATTTATGTTTCACTCTCTCCCACAGTACAAATCCTCATAACTTTTTAACTTAAAATTATGGGGTTTGGGGCAGAGCTATAATACAGCAGGTTGGGCATTTGCCTTGCATGCAGCCAATACAGGTTTGATCCACAACATCCCATATGGTCCCCCGAGTACCACCAGGAGTAATTCCTAAGTACAGAGCCAAGAGTAACTTGCCCCTGAATGTTATTGGAAATGACACAAAAAGCAAAAAACAGAGTTTTAAAATTTTAATATAGTTAACATGATGGTTGTAATAATGTTGTTATTTATGGTATTGATTACATAGGCACTGCATCCTACGGCCAAAGTGTCTAACACCCTTACCACTGTTCCTATATTACCTCTAAATAAAAGGTCAGTGTGATAGATAGATACATAGATAGATTCATTATTTTACCCTATTATATATATTTTTATGTGGGGGACAGACATATTAGCTTTTTCATCTAGGAATCAAACCCCAGCTTCTCACATATAAAGGATACACTCCAATTAGCTCTCTTATCTTCCTGGTCCAAACATTTCACTGGAGAAATATTTTTGTTTTCCATGTTATGATGCTTGTTGGCATATTTACTACTTCTCTCACTTTTATATGTGGTAGCTATAAATATTGTAGAGTATAAAGCAAAGCACAGAGAGAGATCTTTAATTCCACTCACAGTCTCAAGGAAAATGATACCAAAATTCAAGGAAAGTATGTTGACACTGAATATGTTTAGAGTTTGAAAAAAAAAACCTTATATCATCTCTATTTCATTTATTTTAAATGTATTGAAAATATGTTTACTGTGGTATACATTGTCTTTTAAGGAACCACCAGTATGACTACCTTGGGAGTGAATTTACATATTCAAATATTATTTTCTCACTTCTTCCTCCATTCCTTGTAAAAACAAAGGGTTAGGTTCTACATGTCATGTTTATATATGTGAAGCAGAAATTCTAATATTAAATCATTTCTTTCCATGGGAACCTCTGCCTTTGACCTTGCTCGCCATGACATTTAAGATAGAATATTTACAGTCAAGCAACTGATTTATTATGTCTTCCCAACCTAGCAAACCTTTCCTCCATAGACATACATGTACAAGTTTGTTTCTGTCTTTGTGTATTTTTTGCGAAAAAAAATTTTAATAGAATTGAGATATTTAACACTTCTAAAGGAAGTTATAAAACATTAGCTCCAAAATTTCTACCATAAACCTTGTGTCCTTCTTCTGACAGTATCAAAAGGAGGAGAAATGGGGGTAGGTGGAATTAATCCTGAGGTGAAGCCTCAGGGAAAATTACGCTGGTATCAGTGCACAGAGGCTGCCACCCCAGGAAGGCAGTGACCTCTTGCTAGTTCTTGCTTCTTGCCGTGCTTCCTCTCTGGAGTCATCTTGCATCCCAGGATTATGACAATGACTAGGAGATGTTTTCAGTTGTCATATTTGGAAGAGGGTTGTTTCTGGCATCTCATGTGCATGGACCATGAAGAATGATGATCATCTCTCACTGGATGGTTGTGTAGGACCCTCCTAACCCCCCAACCACCAGTACATATGCAGCCCAAAATGTTAACAATGTCAAGAACGAGAAAATCTCACTTACGTAGACGCATTGGCTTACTGAGGGGATATGTTGACTCAAGGAGACAAGATCAGTTCTCCCAAATGAAAAAGCACATTAGGAAGAATTCCTCTTGACGTTTGTTTACCTCACAGTTTCCGAGTGAGCATGTCAGAGGGTCATTGTGTTAGCAGCTAGGGGCCTTGGTATTGAATGTGAAGGAGTTTCACGTTCAGTGATGCGAAAGGAGTTTCATTCAATGATCACATGTAAATGATCATATATAGCATTTTTCTCAAGCTGTGATATTACTCACCGAGTTAGAGGTACACAAATGAACATTTGTTAGTTTGATTTCATTTTTGGTTGGTCAGGGAGGTGTACTTGGTGGCTGGCACTAAGGAACCAAACTTGGCAGTGCTCAGGGGACTGTATGCAGTGCCCGTATTTGAACAATTGCTACAGCCACAGCTGTACACATGACTGTAACCGGGAACTTTCTCTCTGGCCCCTACACATGATCCTTAAACTGGAGAAGCACCAATTGCACAACTCTGTTATCAGATGATCAAGTAGCTTTCATCAAATCTCTTAGATTCTCTAATCCTTAAATTTCCCATAAAAGAAAGGAGTCACCCTAGAGCATATGACTTAGAATTCCCTACTAATGCTCTGTCTGTAGTTTTTCCAATGAATTGTTTAATAAGCATGAAAGGTAAATTTTGTTTTGCATACTAAGAATGGGTGCCTTGCCCTTATGGGAATAAACCTGTGAATAATTACATTTCAGGAGACAAGTTGAAATGGCAAATGATGCTGTGGGGAAGGTAGTCTGTCCTGGAACTGCCATATTGTTCTGGAGGTGCCATAAAAAGCAGCCTGAAAACAGAGTTCCTGCATTCCTGAGGAAATGGAAACTGCAGCGACAGATGCAAACCTCAGCACCTAGATGCTGAGAGGTAACCAGATGCTCTGTCTAGTGTGATGTCTATACCAGCTCTGGCGAGCCCACAGTGACCCTCCATGCATTGCTTGTGGGAAGAACTTCTGCCGATCTGGAGGAAAAATTCAAAGAGTCAGGCAATACAAACTAGTTTGACTGCTTTATAAAAGATGGAATTAAATATCCTTGCTAAGAAAACCAGTGTAGGGGCTGGAGCGATAGATACAGCAGGTAGGGCACTTGCCTTGCATACAACTCACCTGGGTCGATCCCCAGCTTCCATATGGTCCCCTACAGCTCTTGCAGGAGTAATTCCTGGGTGCAGAGCCATGAGTAACACCTGAGCATGACCAGGCATGACCAAAACTGAAAAAACAAAGTTTTTTTGGCCTTCAGTTTATTTGGCCTGTTACCATGGTAAAACAATAACAACTAACCAAAACGTTTTTTGACACTGCTCTAGGCTTCTGTTTACAATATATGACTATCAAATCTTTTATAGATGCATTGTGTTATAAATAACCTAGTCCATTTCCTTTGAAGGACCATCTTTAAGAACATAATTGTGTTTTGTTTTCATATATATGTTTAATTATAAACAGTTTTAAAGTGTTAGAGTCACAGAGACTGTCACACATCCAAAAGAACAAGAACAACCAGTGCTGGTGTGGATGCAGGGAGAAAGAGACTCACCTTCATTGTTGGTGGGAATGCTGACTGATCCAGCGTTTTTGGAGAACAATATGGGCATTACTCAAAAAATCAAGAAACTGAGCTTCCATATGACCCAGGAATACCATTTCTGGAATATACCCTGGGGTTCAAAAACACACAGGAGAAACACCATTTTTTTAAAATTTTTATTTTTACAATTACAAAGATATACAATTAAAAAGTTCATATTTGGGTTTTGGTCATACGTTCGCACCGCCCAGGGGTTCTTTTTTCTCCCTCAGACTATGGTTACAGAACATACATAAAAGGTTGTCAGTTATCTTTGCCTCTATTTAATGCTCGTTCTAGGTTGGCTTAGTACCCGAAATTGTTGCACATGTTCCATTTTCTGTCTTACTAGCCTCGCTCCACCGCTTGTGATATCCACCTTTGACAAGACTCTGTATATGTTTCACTGACCTGGTATGCAGTCTCGGTCTGTCTCTCTCTTTGGCTAATGCTCAACATATTCTCCATGTCCCATTTATAGGCAAATTTTTAAATATGTAAGCTTCTTCCAGTCTGGATTTCGGGCCTCTTCAGATCTGGCTAGGCTGGGGTGTTGTGGCGGGGGTAGTGGGTCAATGGGGGTCTTCAGCTTTGGAGGAATGTCATATTGTTTCCAGAAAGGCTGTACCAGCCGGCATTCCCACCAACAATGAGTGTCCCTCCCCACATCAGAGACTGTTTTGATTTTTGAATTGTCAGTCCGGGTGTAAAGTGATATCTATTGTTGTTTTGATTTGCATCTTTGATGATTAGTGATGATGAGCATTTTCTATGTTTTTTTGCCATTCGAATTTCTTCCTTGCTGAGTTTCCGTTCATTTCTTCTCCCATTTTTTATGGGGTTGTTTCTTCTCTGTAAAGTTCTACCAGTGCTGATATATCTGGTATTAACCTCTTATCTGGTATTGGGTGAATATTCTTTCCCATTCTGGGACTGCTTTGTATCTTGTCACTGGAGAAACACTATTTTTCACTTCTGTGTCTATTGCAGCACTATTCATAATAGCCAGAATCTGAAAACAACTCAAGTGCCTGAGGACAGACTAAAAAAATATGGTACACCTACACAATGGAATAATACACAGCTGTTAGGAAAGATGAACTCATGAAATTTGCTTATAAATGGATGGATATGGAGAGTATCATGCTGAGTAAAATGTGTCAGAAGGAGAGGAACAGACACAGAATGATAGCACTAATTTGTGGGTGTGAAAAAATGATATGAAACCAATACCAAGGACAGTAGAAACAAGGGCCAGAAGATTTGGTCCACACTTGAAACCTGCTTTAGCCTCTTGGGAAAAGGCAGTTGGGATAGGGAAAGGATCATTATGACAGAGGCAGTAGTAAATTACCACTGTATACGGAACCGTGTGCAGAATAGGTAAAGGAATAAACATAGTAACCTCTCAGTATCTGCATTGCAAACCACAATGCCAGTGGGAGACGAGAGGTTGAGGGAGAATGAAGGAAAGTACCTATCATAGAGACAGATTAGGGGTATGGGGATTGTTGTGATGGCAAAGGGGGCACATTGGAGGTATGTAATGTGCACTGGGGAGGGATGGGTGTTGGGACATTGTGTGACTGAAACCCAATCATTAACAGCCTTCTAATTGTATGGTATGGTGACTCAAAAAAAAAGAAATGAATTGAGAACCCTAGAATGGCAATTATTTGAGAAAGCAAAAATAAACTCTTTTCAAACAAAAAAAATAAAGTGTGGTGTCATTCCTTCCCTAATTTTGGTGTGTTCTTTTATATAGCTAATATATGCATGACAACTACCCAGGTACTGTGTGTGGTAGATTCTACATAATTACTCAGAGCCTTTTTTAAGCATAAATTGACTCATTAGGTAGATATATTTTAATTTTCTTTGAATGCCAGTCTTGCTTCTAGGAGTCTCTGCTAATCAAAATGACCAAACTTAGCCCTGTTTAGTATCCTTCAGGAGCTCAAAATCACAGGGAGAAACAAACAATTGAATAGCAATTACAACATTATATAGTACGGTTCTTTGGAAGATGATGGGGGAGGCCCAGCCTATTCCAAAGAAGGATGTAAGAGAAGTAGGAGTTAGTTGAAACCATATGGGGCAGGAAGGTTTTTGGCAGGGGCAATGGTGAACAAGGTCTAGAAAACAGACATACTGGCAAAAACTCTCAAGTTTTGTCTCCTAGGATTAGTTCTCATATAAAAGGCAGTGTGTCCAGTAAAGCACATATTCTTTGAAGAAAACTTCCCAGAATCGAATCTTGGCTTTACCACTGAGGCAGTGTGAGCCATTCCCTTTTCATTTTTTGGGTTTCATTTTCCTTGTTTGTGTAAATTTGAGTTTTCGAATAATGCCTGTATTATGCCTATATTTGAACGCCCAGTGAGGAGTAGAGGCGATATTGTATGCAGTATGCTTAGAGTACTTCTCCTAGTTTCCTAAGGCTGAATATCAAACCCATTGATTGGGTGGCATAAAGCAAGGGAAGCGTGTTGCTTTATAGTCCAGGAAGCTGGACGTAAAAAATACCAAGTGTCTGTATGGTTGGTTTCATGTGAGGACCATGAGAAGCATCTGTTTCTAGCCTTCCTCCTGGGTGAATTGAGGACCTTCATCTATCTGAATCAGTTCAGATCATCTTTTTTTACATGCCCCCTGACCACATCCTGTTGGCATTTGAAACACTTCTGATTCCAATTCACATTCTGGGTACTGAAAGTTCAAATTTCAAATAATGGTGTGTGTGTGTGTGTGTGTTATGATTCAGTGTGTAATAGTGGCCAATACAATGGTGCTCCTTTTTGTTGCATAACAGGTGAGTTTTTGTACTATATAGGTAGTGAGAATGAAGGGACTTGAATGCAAAGAATTGCATGTTGGGAAAAGAAACATAGCACAGTAAAAGATCTGCTTTGACATGTGTTTGATAGTTACATGAAAAATACCAAACTCATGTTGTTTCTCATTGGGCATTCTTTTAGCATGTTTGTTTCCAAGTTGAAGATACGCTTTTATTTTGGGGTACCTTTTTGATAACCATTGTTGTGTGTCTGAGCAATGATGATACTTAGAATAAGCCATTTCAGTTGGCCCGCTTAGGAGAGATTGGGAAGGGACATGGTGATGTCAGCCTTCAGGAGCCTGTCACAGCATTCACACTCCGTCCCTCTGTCGCTAAGGCTCTTGGGGGGCACGAGTCCTTCAGTGGCCTCGAAGCACTGGTAGGAGTTCATTGTCTTCTGCCGCGTTTTCCTTGTCTTGGTATTTGTGTCAGGTGAAAGGTTTCTTATGGAATAGATGATGCAAAATTGTGCTTGAATCTATCAACTTCGGTTTGGCCCTAACTGGTGCTTTGAACATTTGATCTACATAGCCCATCCTGTGATGTCTGGTGTTAAAATAGCATCTTCTTAAGCACTTCGGCCCTTTATATCCGTGAACAGTCGATAGCTTCCTGCTGTCCTCTAATTGACAAATGGAGTCTTTAACTCACCAAGGTCTCCCATTCCCTCCCCATTGCTTCCTCTTCTCCTTTCCCTTTTAACTCTTTCCTCCTCTCCCTTCTCCACTCCTTCTCTCTCTCCCTCTAATTTTACATAAACCTCTGTTTATTCCTTATTTTCCTATTTCTTCAGCAGATAATACATAGGAAACATAATGAGTATTGCTGAGCTTCTATAGAGTAATACTTAAACAAATTAATAATTGATTTCTTAGGTGTTAGAAGAGCAATTCAAAATTTGCATTTGCTCAATGCATTGATCGCTTTTCTGCCAACTCCAAAACCCACGTCAATAATCCGCAGAGTTAAAATCTAGTCACATCTGACACATCGATATGCTTCTGTCAGATTTCAGATTTCACCTTTCTTTGTGACTGCTGTTTTTTATGGGGTCTCCAAAATAGTGCTCAGGCAGTGCAGAGGTCACTTCTAGCAATATGTAGCCATTAGGCCAGTGACTTCACTGCTCAGGTCCATGGTTTGGCACTTCTTGGACCCACTGGCACTTGGGCTGCCAGAGCCAGAGCCAATGGTGCTTGGGCAATGTGTAGAGATGGGCTTGAACATGAGCCCATCAGCCTTTAACTGTCTCCGAAGTCCCATTTATTGCTATGATATTTTTCCTAAGAGAATCATGGCTACTTATATAAGAATGAATGGAGCACAAATATTTGGAGAAATGCCTTGACCAGTCTTGTGTGACATGCTAGTGTGTTTAAGTCCCTGCTTGCGTTTGTTTGTTTTCCTAGATGTTTTGCAGTTTCCTTTATGTACACTAATGAAAATTGCACAAAAGAAGCTTGGCGTGCAGTGCAGGTTCTGTCCCATTGGAGACATGCAGCCTTGCCTGTGTTGCCCTCCTGCCCTTGTTCTTTTGGCTGTGATTGTTGTGATGGGCAAGGGTCACTGCGCATGGTTCTGCTGCCCACCTGGCATGCCACACTTCAGTTGAGGTGCTGGCCCCAGTGGGTGGTGAGCCAGAAATCACACTCTAGGATAATGCTTGGGGTTATGAAACAACAGCTACCATCTCTGTGTTCAGTACAGAGGAATCTCTGAGGATCAAACTCATGGTCTTTCGCCAGGCAGGTGTTTTCAGCCACTGAGCCATCCCCTGGCTCTTTGCCTAGATTTAAGTGACAGTCTTTTTTTTTCTTATTTATATCTTCGTACTTTATTTTAAATTTTAGTTTAGTCACTGTGACTTTACAGTACTGTCAGTGATAAGATTCATGTATATGGCACCCAACAATACCACCACCCCAGCCCGGTGCCTTTTTGGTCTCCATCACTCTAATGGCATTATTTTTTTGAGTTTACTAAATTTGTCTTAAGATTTTATTTGCCTTTACAAACTATTACGAAAACATGTAGTATATCTTCCGTACACAAGATTCTTATGAGTAATAACCTACTATTTAGAAATCCAATTAACTTTTGAATAAACTCTTATTTCTTGAATTAAAGAAATAAATATATTGAGGGGGCAGAGTGATAGCTCAGCGGGTAGGGCATTTGCCTTGTACACAGCCGGCCCATGCCAGCCCAGGTTTGATCCCGGCATCCCATATGGTCCCCCTAGCAACGCCAGGAGTAATTCCTGAGTGCAGAGTCAGGAGAAACCCCCTGAGCATTGATGGGTGTGACCCAAAAGGGAAAAAAAGAAAGAAATTTATTGAATCACCATGAGGTACACAGAAGTTTTTCATGATTGATTTCAGTCATAGAATGTTTCAATACCCATTCTTTCCCAGTGTACATTTCCCACCACTCAGCTTCCCTCCTGTCACTATCCCTATCACCCACCCGTCCTCAGCCTGCCTTTAATGACAGGACTCTCTTTCTTTTGGGCATTATGGCTTGCAATACAGGTTATCACATATATCCCTTTACCTACTTTCCACATTCAGTTCTTGTCCAGAGTAGTCATTTCCAATATCACCCGTCAGAGTGGTCTCTTCTCTATTCTATCTCCCCCATCCCTCCACTTGTGGCAGGTGACATTCTTTTCTATATTTCCTTTTTGCTTCATAATTTTCCTATGTTTAGGGATATGAATGCTTGCATGGTTACTCCTATACAAAACTATCTATGCTGCAGTCAGTTCAGTAAGTTTTAAAAATAATACTTTTTTAAGGAAAAAGCAGAACTCTTCAACCAGATTAATTTTAAAAGAAAATTGAGAAGACACATGAAAATGTGACTCACATTAGTAAGTGCAGCTATCAGGGTTGCAGTATGCAAAGCCCATTTAAAAAGTTTTATTTCTCCATTCTGGTAATAATCAGTACTTGAAAGTTTAGCAATGACCATTACAATAACAGCAGAAAATAAGCAAGATGCAAAAGTTTCTACTCTAAAATTTTACTGATATAACATTCTAGGAAAGACAAAATTATAGTTATAGTCCCTATATCAGTGGTAGATAAGAGTCAGTGGTCAATAGAATCATTGACAGCTGCTATGGATGGGAAAGTCTTGAGAAGTAATGTGATTCTGCAGAATGATGAGTTAGGGATTACATGCATTCGTTAAAACTCTTTACAAATTGTATACTTATCATTTATTCATCTTATTTCTTGCAAAATCCTACCTTTCTGAAGCTGACTAAAAATAAGATACAAGAATCTATCTTCAGACAAATCTTAACAATTAAACTCGACAGACATGTCACTAAGGATATTTTTCAGTAATTGATTCAGAGTTGTGGGCTGATAAATGGATTAAGGAAACCAAGAAAAGAACTTATATTTTAGAAAGCAGCTGTTGAAAGATGATCCTGGAATACAGCCGTATGGGTAGATCAGTAAATTCTAACCGAAAAATTTAAATCTTTCATTATTTAATGAACTTGGTTGAACAACGCCACTTGTTAGTAATTATAATGGTGGCAACATACTTCAAATGTCTTTTATTTACAGTCTTGAAAACAACTTATAATACATTACTTATTACTTTGAAGATGTTTAAATTTTAGGATGTGACTAAGGGAGAAAGGAAATATATTATTAGCTGCCCAACTGTCCGAAGACATAAGAGCCTAAATAACTGGCATCCTAACATTATTTGCATATCACCTTTTTATAGTCTGTTACAAAGCATTTGCCTTGGAAAATTTGAAAGCATATGCTTCTTCCACATTAATATTTGTATTGAAATATCTTTATTAGTAAAGGAAGATCTAAAATGCCGGTTTTTCAAAAGCAAGGCAGTTTTCCCCTTTCAAATATTTCACCCTAGAAAATTTGCATTTCTATCAGACAGTTGACTGTATTTAAGTAGACTAGTGAGGCTACATTTTAGAATAATGAATTCTGACCAAGCAAGATCTGCCTAGTCTGTAAAAGTGATTTAAGTTTCTGGCAGAGCGGTAGATTGGGGCTATGTGGTCATTGATTTTTTTTTTCCTGATGGGAAATATTATCAAAGATATTTGGAGTAGCCCTAGAGATTTAATTTCTTGCAGAACAAAATCTCTCATATATTTGATTGTACAGAGCGTGTTAGAATTCTCAGATGCAGTGATTAGTACTAGGTAATTTAAGTAAGGAATTTACAGGAGGTGGGAGAATCAAGCTTATTAGCACATATGGACAAGTATATTCAGTTCCATCAAAAAAAAAAACAAATATCTGGCAAAGACACCTATTCTGAAAACCATTATTTGGACAAAATATGTAAAACATATTAGAAAGAAGTATAATTAAAACTTACCCCAGAAACTTGACCTTACTGTTTTGCAAACTCATAATTGTTGAACATATTGAACAAGATTTGATATGTTTAGATAATACACAAAGTTAACTGCATTGTTCCTAAAATGTTTGTATAATAGAAGATGTATGTATTTATTTTCACTGAAAATTTCTGAAATTCATTAATTATATGGCATGGAATTCTTCTAATAGTATCTGATTTCGTCCAATTTCATTTTAAAACTAATTGAAACACAAAATCTACACTCTCAGAATTTGTCGTCTTTGGTAATTTTGCTTTCAGCATTGCCATTTTATAATCCCCATATATAAGCCATTTAAAAACTAACAATGCTCTGTGCCTAAGGGAGGGCAACTAAAGCTTTTATCTCAAAATTATTATTCTTTTGTTTCTAAAGGCCAACAAGACTGTTTGTGCTTAAAAAGAAAATGCATGCACCATTCTAAGTTTGAGTTGTGGATGTAATTTTTTAGTGTATAAATTAAACCATAGACTTGTCACATGTGTTTGCAATTCTCAACTTTCTCCTGAGCTACAATGCCGTTAACCTCCATCGGAGCGTTATAACATTGCTAATATGTGAAATGACTTTCCTGAATCATAAGCAAAGGGTATAAAATGGGAAGTAACAGAAAAGGAACTATACTAAAAAGAGCGACCCTAGGAACTGCTAGGAATTTCATTGCACCGACCCTTAAATGTGGCAGACATCTTATTTGGAAAACACATACATTCTCTCTGTAGACTAACTGCAGTGCTTAGCAGATACATTGCCTTCATGGCTGATGTGTTAAACTGACAAATTTATTTGTTGAAACTTTATAGCTAAATATACAATCACTTTCAGCATGTAATAAAATATGCTCAACAGTGTTGAAGATTTATTAAGAGAATATTTGGGAAAATGGTCACTTAGTTGTTCTGAATTATAGATTCTGCTGATTCCTAGACTGATTGCTGTTGGTACAAGGAGACTTTCAACTGTGCAAATTGAAAGGGAGACTCAGTAAAGATCTCTTGGCATCAGTACTTCTTTCCTTTATTTGTTTTGTAGACAGTTTACTCGTTTCATGTAAGTTTGCTCAGACCGAGCATTGTTACGACGCTTTGTGCTGACCCCTACAGGGAGCTGGGCACCGAAACCAAGATAATTACAAGGGACACCCATCATCCCTAGACTGGGTAGTGGACAGTAATAAACCAGGGTTCTCCAGGTGAACTTTATATTGTGTCATTGTCATATGAAAAAAATTGATTTCAAATCTTCGGAAGTGCATATAAATTCTTTCTCATGTTGTTATATTTCATTTTGATTTGGGGGTTTGGGGGGTGAAGACGGCTTACTCCTGGCTCTGTGTCAGAAGGGATTGCGCCTTCTGGTGTTTATGGAATATAAGGGGTACTAGGGATGTTGCTGGATGACTGCACTTAAGAGAGCACCTTATGTAGTATGTCTTTGGCTTTATACTCTCATACTGTTTGAAATTTTTTGTGGATTTCCTTTCATTTTGAAGTTGAGAGAGCAAACAGGAATCTGATCAGAATTCTTTATTTCTAGTGCCTTCAATATCCTGATACTTGTGAATATGTTCTGTAGTAGAGATAAAGTAAATGACTGAGTCACATACATTAGTTTTCCAGAAACTTTCAAAATGCAGGCTTTTATACCACACACCTTTTATACTTTTTATTTCTCCCTACCAGAGCTTCTCCGAACAAATGAAATCATCATCACTTATTTTTGATATTTTATTATACCACCGTGAGATGATACTACACTTGATCTTAGCCAAAAGGCCGAGAAGCGAGCTCGAGCAAATCGATGATGAATGGGAAGACAGTGATATAGTGATACAGTGATACAGTGATACCACCGTGATATACAATTACATAGATGTTTATGCCTGGGTTTCAGTCATACATCGTCATCATCACTTTTATATTTTGAAATCTTATATCCTTATTTGCAGCTCATGACTTAACAAGCTGAATTGGAATTAGTGTTTTGCTTTGAAGTTATAACATTCACATTGGCTGCATTGGTGACCATTAGCACCAAGGCAGTG
Organism: Cryptotis parvus; assembly: GCA_021461705.1. Taxonomy (NCBI): domain Eukaryota; kingdom Metazoa; phylum Chordata; class Mammalia; order Eulipotyphla; family Soricidae; genus Cryptotis; species Cryptotis parvus. The sequence goes on along the minus strand of JAJIBD010005564.1, from coordinate 125,564 downwards.
CCCGTTCTTGGGGCAGCTAGCAGGCCAGATCAGTCACATCCTATGGTGCATGAATATGTGTGCAGATTGCATTGCACAGCATGACAGTAGGAGCTGGTCCTGGTGATATTTTATAATTCTTATGGCTCTTTCTTAGGTGTGTTAGCATCAGCTCCCTTTGACCACTGAAAGAATTTGGGTAGTAAGAAGTATGAGAACTACCATCATTTGACAACTCAAATGGTGAATTTACAACCCTTACATTAAAATCTAGTATAAAGTATTATCAACTTAAAAAAGTCTTATAAGGGACGATGTACCTGTGGTCAGTGGGTCTCAAGAGATGTACCTGTGAGGGGATGAACCTGTGGTCAGGAGTTCTCAAAAGTGCCAGTGGTCAGTGGTTCTCAATGAGGAGATGAACCTGTCTGGGGATGTAGATGTGGTCAGTGGTTGTCAGTGAGGAGATATACCTGTGGTCAGTGGTTCTCAGGAGCTATCCCTGTGGCAGGCAACCCTTCTTCTGACTGGCCTTCCCCTGATCATCTTCCTCAACATCCCCACGGGTGTTGATTTTATTTTCATGGTAAGCCTGGCAAGCTACCCATGTTTTATTTACTTTTTATGCCAAAGACTAGTAATTATTATGGACTCAGTTCCATAACCTGAAGAATGGTTTTGGGCTCCTCCTGTCCCTGTAGCAAGTAGATGCCCTTGGGTTGCACTTGCTTGAGACAGGACTAATGGAGATTTTACTAGTGCCCACTGGAGCAAATCGATGAACAATGGGAAGACAGTGACAGTGATAAGGGACAGAACAATAGTATCATGGGTAGGAGTTGGCCTTGCATGTCACTGACTCAGGTTAAATCCCCAGCGCTACCTGTGGTCACCTGAGGCTGCCAGAGTGATTACTGAGCTCAGAGCCAGGAATAAGCCCTTAGAACTGCCAGTGTGACTCCCCACAAATAACAACCCAAGAGAATCATAGCTAAATCACGGTACTATCAAGAAAGATAAATATTTTTAAAAGTTCAGCATAAATCTCATTTCATGATAGTATTTAAAAGTATATGCCTCTTAATTTTTCTTAGAAGTAACAACTTTATTAGGAGGTTTACCTTAAGAGATTCTAGAGTCCTTAAAGCTTTGATTGAGAATTTTGTTAGACTATTTCAGAATCATAGTGTTTATCCCTATGAGTTTTCTATGGCATTCATGTTTTTCAAGCAACGTCTAATCTTGTCTGTTTAAACATATTTTTTTACAGTTGTGTTTCTTATGAATAAAAGACTAGAGCATACTTATCCTGCTATTCTCTAAACTGTAGTACCACATGGAGAGTTCCAAACCTGCTTACAGTACTTTAGCTTCCTCCCTTTTTGTGCTATTCAAAACTGAATACATTAGAATCAAACAAAGCCCATGTGTTCCGTTGTCCCTTCTATCAGTGTACCACATTCTGATGTTTTACCCAGAAGATATTTTATAAAGGCAACTTTCATGATCTGTTCTTGAAAAGGCATTTGTGTACATCTTTTGCAATTTTATCATTTGTCAGTAGGGAGTTCTGTAAATAAAACACTGAGATCTAATATTGCAGTAGCTGATGGCAGAGATTTTGGACAGACTAATTTCTTTTCCTTTCTACATCTTGAGAGTTCACATCTGGTTATTTAATAATAAATTTGAGACTTGGTAGTATACGGGTTGTTTGGGCAATAAAGCATGATAACTCAGAAATTCCCTGGTAGAAATGTTGACTTTTATTTTAACATCCATTTATTATCCACATATTTCACTCTAAGATAAGCATCATGAAAATCTGTTTATTGAAAGTTTATGACCATGTTTCCATTTAAGTAACATAGTTCTAATCCATATTCTATAAATATTGAACATGTTTGATGATTTATTTTACTAGACAACATAATTAGGAGGTAATTGCTGATAGAAGATGTGAGGAATTATAGAATTTCCTGGGCCCATTTCAGCATAAGCAGACACCAGTAGAGTTTTGGAGGATGTACAAAACATTTACTTGGGGACACCTGCCATTGTTTGAATCACCATTCTGGCTGATGCCTGTAAGGACCAGTGTTTCTATAGTGTCCTAATAAAGAGAGGAAAGAAAGGAAATTTACCCGGAGCAGTAGAGGACACTGAGTCACTTTTCCCCCTAGAGACCATGAGAGAATAGAATTTACCACAAATAAAAGCATCCTGGAAGTGACATAGAGGTGAAATGTTATTTCATTCTGTTACCTCTTAAGTTGAAATAATCATAAACCCATTGACCATATAACAAATACAAATTCTTATATCACTATGCTAGCTCTTATTTTTATTTTTATTTTTATTTTGCTTTTTGGGTCTCACCCGGCAATGCTCAGGGGTTTCTCCTGGCTCTGCACTCAGGAATTACTCCTGGTGGTGCTCGGGGACCATATGGGATGTCGGGATCGAACCCGGACCTGCATGGGCCGGCGCGCAAGGCAAATGCCCTACCTGCTGGACTATTGCTCCGGCACTGATCACTATTCTAGCTCTTAATATATATGTATATTATATTATATATAATATATATTACATATATTATATATAATATATACTTAGATATATATATACTTCGATAAATGGCCTCAGATAGGCCAATCTTTGATGAAATTATGAATTCCATAACAACCTAAATCTTCACCTATGGCATTATTGAATAATTAAGAAAATAAAGGAATGATGGCAACAATAAGATCTACACATTTTAGAATATTTTAATATACAGTGTTGAAATTTTTATATCCAATTGTTTCACATTCTTGAGAGATCAATCACTCTGTTTTCTGACTGTGCCATTCTTTCTATGGCCCCTCCTGGCATCTCCATCTTTAACAGTGGATAAATTGTCTTTTACTTGCTTTTTTGGGGGGAGTTCTCGCCCAGCAATGCTCAGGGTTACTCCTGGCTCTGCACTCAGGAATTACTCCTGGCAGTGCTCGGGGACCATATGGGATGCCAGGGATCGAACCCGGGCCTGCATGGGCCAGCTGCATGCAAGGCAAACGCCCTACCTGCTGGGCTATCGCTCCGGCCCTGCTTTTTTTAAATATGTATATCATAGTATCTTAAAAGCAATTTAATGCTCAGTGTTACTTTACCAGAAAAGCTAATGACTCCTAGAGACACACAGATAAAAGAAAACTTTTGGAGAAAAAGGAGAAAGATTTAGTTTGTTTTTTGCCCTGAAATATAAGATCTTTATTTTTCTTTTGGATTTAATTGAGGTAAGAACATAACATAGGATCGAATCTCTTCATATCCCATACATTGTCATTGATTGCATTGGACAGCAACTCTCTGGAAATTACTCATCTTACTTTAGTGCATTTTGCTTTACTCATGTTGATGGTTGACTCCCCACATCTCTCTCTTGCTAGTCCCTGGAAATCCCCACTTCTGTCTTTGATTCTATTAATTTTAGTGTTTTAGATACCTTGTCAGTGGAGACTGGCAATACTCAACTTTCTGTGATTGACTTACTTTATTGGCATCATTGTCCTTGAAGTTTGTTCATTTTATTGTTAAGATTTCCTTCTCTAAGATCATGTACATTTCCTTTTTCTGTCAATGTCAGTCTTTTCATCGTTTGAAAGGTCTTTCCATTGTCCCCACATTTTAACAATTGAGAACAGAACTGGGGTCAACATTGGAGTGCTAGTTCCTCAATGATGTTGATTTTAATTTTAGTTTATGAGGATTTCATAGCATTGTCCTTAGCCTCTAAACATTTTGAATTTTCACCAGAAGTTTCTAAAATTCCAGTTTCTCCATTTTATCAAGGACCCTGTTTTTGTTACATGCTAACAATTCATTGTGAATTGTTATCACAATGAATTCATTGTGATTTTTAACTTGAATTTTCTTGACCATTTAGTGAAGAAGATTCTATTCTTAATCTCCTAGGAAACCATTTGAATTTTCTTTGGAGAATGTCTACTTCCATTTTTAGCATTCTGGGGTTGTTTTTATAATCAGATAATTACATATTTGCAAATAGAGTGTTAAGATGTTATGGTGAGAATTTGGGGATGATGCTCTATATACTAATAATTTTGTTGGTAAAACGTCGTATATTTTATGGGGCTGAGAGCAATGGTTCAGCAGGTAGGGCATTTATCTTGCATGGGGCTGACCTAGGTTTAATTCCTGGCATCCCATATGGTCTCCCAAGCACCACCAAAAGTAATTTCTGAGTGCAGAGCCAGGAGTAACCCCTGAGCATTGATTTCTGTGTGTGATCCAAAAGAAAAAATAAAGTAATACATTTTATCATCTAGGCTTTTTTATGTGACTTGATTCTAATATTGCTATACAGTGTTCTCAACATTTTCCACAGATGTATACTTTTTTCTCCTTGATTATTAATATCAGTAGAATATTCATTGGTATATTGACTTTAAAATTCAGTTCTGCTCTTTACACATAACTTCTTTTTGTTTGGCTATCATTCTTGTATCAGCTATCAATTATAAATTTTCATACATCCCAGAACTAGATGAAATCATAATATGCATTATGTCTGGGATATATTTAAAATTTATGTATAATTAAGTCAATAATATCCATTATGTGCATAATGTAAAAATCTAATGGTATTAGAAATTGATGTTACTATTTTTTAAATTAATTGAAAAATTTAGCTGTGGTTAACCTAAGGTTATCATTGTATACAATAAAGAACATTCAATGGAATATTATTTTTTTATTTTGTGGCATATGAACATTATTGTAAATATAATATGAAACTTAAGGCTAGATTATAAAAGGACTGTTGAAGTAAGCTGCATACTCTAAGTCTCATATTTTATACTTTTTGGCTTAGGGAAACCATAATATTCAACTGAAAATAGAACAGTGGAGTTATTACAATGTTAAGTCTGGAATAAGACATTCTGAGTTTATATTTTGGCTTTACCATGAGAGTGAGTGACCATCTGAAAGGACCAAATTGACCCTTCGTTTCCACATCTATCAAATGGGAGTGTTGGTACCTTGCTCATAGGCATTTGTGAATTTTAGTATATATAAAGTGAACAGAGCAGTAATTGGATATATTTAGTGTCCTGTGTTGTTGGATAATATCACACTCCTTATTAATCTATGTTTGACTGCTGTTATTATGCTTGCCATTTTATCAGTGGAAATAATATTTTAACCTTCTGTAATACCAGTCTCTCTCTCTCTCTCTCTCTCTCTCTCTCTCTCTTCTCTATATATATATATATATATATATATATATATATATATATATATATATATATAAACAGAGCCTCGGATAATGAAACTGTTTTTTTTTCTGCTTTTTTGGGTCACACCTAGCAATGCTCAGGGGTCACTCTGGCTCTTCACTCAGGAATTACTCCTGGCGGTGCTCAGGGGACCATATGGGGTGCTGGGGATTGAAACCAATCAGCCATGTGCAAGGCAAACACCCTACCTGCTGTGCTATCACTCTAGCCCCAGTGGAACTGTTTTGTCCAGTGAAATAGTTAAATTGATAATGGAGTTATGGCTAGATTAAGTTCTATTAGATTAAGTACTATTTAAAGTTTATCTAAAATATATCTCACATAATAGATTTATGATTTATGAATCTAACTTCTTCTCAGCCCTTATATAGGACTCAACTGGTGCTTCTTAAAAATCTGCTAGAGTAGTATTGTCCTATGAAATCAGTGCTTAAGATAGAGACATTATTGCTTAATACACCTTGTGTGCCAGTGCCTGAGGCATTATATCAAATCCAAGTTTCTACTAAGAAAATTGAAGTGCTATAGGTATGTCAGTTTTCATAGTTGTGTGATAAGAAAAATTTTGGGGATTTTCTGGGTTTAGGGTAGGATATGTCAGAAATTCCTTGTTATATGAGCCGTCTTGGATAAAAGAAAGGTATGCTAGGAGCCAGGAGAGAGTAAAATAAACATATCCAGAAGCTATTGGACTCAGAAATGCTATCAAAGATAGTGACTTGTTTGTGTGCATCCAATAGTTTGTTTTGTGTTGTATTCTTACTAGTTTAATGGTGAGATTAAGGAAAGTAATTAGTTTGGTTTTGTTGTTGTTTGTGCTGCTGGGTGCCAACCTCATATCTTCCACATGCATTGCAATCTGCTGCGGAACTCCACACATAGCTGTTAGATTGCTATTTTTTGATGACTAATATTTCCTTGCTAACACTTTATTCTTTTGAATTGTTTGCAACTTTACTTAATGAAGACATCTATGAATTTTTTATGTCTTACTTCAATGGTTACTCCAACTTCTATGGAAAATTTAATTGACTGGGAAATGTAACTGCAGTTAAATTAGTAGGCAACCAGTAATTCGGAAGAAATACTATACCATCTAACCTAGAAAGCTAAGTAGAAGGATGAAGAAAAAATAAATATATTCCAGAATCTTTAGAAGAGAGGACTGTCATGATTTGGTGATAGATGGGTAGGAAAATATACAACTGTACCATGGTTCCCAGGCTTCCGGTTTGATCGCCAGTAGAATGGAATATGGGACGACCTATAATAGGAGAGGAAGATTGTCAGTTTAACATCAATTATATTTTGTTCTTTCCAAATTCATCTGGACTATTATGTTGGAATGGGAATATGGTTCTGCAGTGTACAAGAAAGCTACAGGTGTCATTGTGATTCTGAGTCATAAACAGTGAAATAGAATTTGAGTAAAATAGATCGGTTAAAGGAGGAAAGGCTGAATCAAAGAGGATCACCTAGGAACATAAAATGCTTTCAATTAAAAAATGGTCAGCCCTTCATATCCAAAAGAGTAAGAAAAACAAGTGCTGGTGTGAATGCAAGGAGAAAGGGATTCTCATCCAGTGTTGGTGGGAATGTCCACTGGTAAAGCCTTTTTGGAAAACAATATGGACAATCCTCCAAGACTAGAAATTGTGCTCCTATTCGACCCAGCCATACGACTCCTGGCAATGTAACCTGGCAGGCCAAAAACACACAGCAGAAACACCATATGTACTTTTATGTTCATAGCAGCATTATTCACAATAGCCAGAATCTGGACACAACCAGAGTGCCCAAGAATTGATGACTGGATAAAGAAACTTTGGTACATCTACACAATGGAATACTATGCAGCTGTTAGGAAAAATGAAGTTATGAAATTTGCCTATAAATGGATGGACATGGAAGGATCCTGCTCAGTGAAATTAGCCATATGAAAAAGGACAGATATAGAATTATTGCATTGATTTGCAGGATATAAAAAATAGTATGATGCCAATATTCAAGACCAGGCAAAACATGGATTAGGAGGTCTTGCCAGTAGGTGGAATCTACCACAAGTGTGTGGGAATCAGAGGTTAGGTAAGACAGAGAAAGGAACAGTGTACTAATAATTGATGGAAATGATATTATCAGCCTAGAACTGAGTATTGTAGACAAAGGAATATACATGATAACCTATAAATGTATGTATCGCAAGCCACAATGTGTAAGAGAAGGAAGAGAGAGGCAGAGAGCAAAAGACACAGAGAGAAAACAGAGAGAAGAGGCGAAGTGCCTGTCACAGAGGCAGGCTGAGGGAGATGGAGAGAATCAGGGGACATTGGTGGTGGGAAATGGGCACTGGTGGAGGGATGGGTGCTGGAACACTGTATGACTGAAACCCAAACATGAACATCTTTGTAATTGTATATCTCATGGTGGTATGTAAAAATAAAATTTATTTAAAAATTGTCAGTGTTTAATGCCTGGTTAAAGAAGAAACTCATAAAGGATGCTGCAGAGAACATTGTGGAAATATCTCTTACGTCTGTGGAGGAGAGTTTTGATGGAAAGAATGAACCCCATTGTAGGGAAAATACACTGCTGATAGGTCAGGCAAAATGAAGACTAAGTACTTTATGTTATTTTTTACCCCTTCCCCATATTAGATATAGTGAAATGGAAATGGAAGGCAAATTAATTGTAATGATATTGTCAAAATAGAAGTCTATTATACATTTACTTTTAACATTCACACGGTACAATTGTAAAATTGGAATGGAACCATATTCATTTTAGAATACTACCATTCATACTATTTCAGTGTAAGCTGATTCAAGGATTACCATAAGCCATTTGATGAAAGTACATAGAAAGGGAAGATAAACCTATTAACTTAGGTAGACAGTAATGCATTCGTCCTCCTTTTTATAATTTTTATTGTAACACTGTGAGATATACAATTACAAGGATGTTCATAATTGGGTCTCTGTCATACAATGTTCCAGCACCCAGCCCTCCACCAGTGCCCCATTCCTACCACCAGTGTCCCAACACTCCCTCCCATCCAACCCCAGTCTGCCCCTATAGCAGGCACCTTTTCTTTCTCTCTCTCTCTCTCTTTCTCTCTCTCTCTGTACTTCTCTCTCTATTCTCCTACACTCCTTTTTAAGTTTGTTCTGAAATTTTGCTTAGAACTCAATCAACCATTGGCAAAATAACACACCAGTTTCCAGTCACTTCTCCTGGACCTGGTGTTACAAGAAACCACTGAAGCTTACTTGTCGTGCCTTTGTTGTTGGAGCATTGGTGTCTGGATTGCTGCTCTGTTAACAGGTCGGGCTAATTGACAGCAGGACTCCCACAGAACAGCACCTTCTGCTTAGTCACCTCCAATCCAATTTGTTGTCTAATTTCCTCACCAAGTCCCTTTGGGAAAATTGAATTGTGAAAAGACTTCCTACTGGGAGCACTCAGTGTTCATGACTGAATAAGTAACTATTTATTTATTTGGTTCTGTCTTAATTAGCAGGGAAGAGGAGCCATCACTGGCTAAGAGTCGTCTGGGTTTGAATGCTGATTCTCAGAGCTTCCTCAAAGTTGGGATCCTTTACAGATGCACAGTTTGCATTACATTTTATTTGATGACCTGTTTATGTTTTTTGTTTTGTTTTATTTTATTTTGGTGTCACACCTTGTGGAGTCCAGGATTTACTCCTGGCTATGTTCTCAGGGCTCACGCCTGATTGGACAGTTTGGAGATCATGGAATCAAACCCTGGTTGGCTAATACTGAGCCCACTGTACTGTCACTCCAGCCTGTAGAACTGTTTATGGTTTCCAGAACTTGTTGTTATCGGGGCAGAAACTGAAGCAAGTCAATGATGTTGATGCTTTAAAAACAACAAAATGCCAGTTTGAAGTTTGTAGATTTATTCTTTGAAGACTCCAAGCTGAAATTTTAATTTTCTACGATAAAAATGAATTGATTCCCCATTGCTGTGCCCAAATTTGGATTTGAACAACTTCTCCTTGAGTTGTAAAACCTTCAGAACTTTCCACTTGCATCATTTGTCATTATTATATGCTCTTGGCAGCAATAGAAATCACAAGGCTAAACATGAGATGTATGAAGTCAGGCAGTTTTGTTTGCATATTTTAATTTTTGTTGATTTATTTTACTGATTTTCTTTTGTTTGATGTTACATAGGCCCAATAGTGGAGTTTGACACCCCAGTACGTGTGTATTCCATACCACAGCTACCAAAAGTTCTAATATATTACTTTAGAATTTGGTGCTAGTTTCTAGTGCCTCAGCAAATATTTAAGTATAATAAAGACATTTTGTAAAATTATTAGAAATTTCCTCTTTATGAGCCTGAGAGATAGTACTGGAGGTGGGGTGCTTCTCCTGCATGTGGGTAACTGGGTTTGAGCCCCAGCGCCTCATATGACTCTCTCTTCCTAGTGGGAGTGATCCCTGAGCACAAGAGCCAGGAATAAGCTCTGAGCAGTGCTTTGTGTGGCTCCAAAACTAAACAAAAAATACAAATAAACAAAAAGACAACAAATAAATATCCTCTTTATAACAATGAATATATTCTAGAACACAGTCACTAACTTTCTTATCTCCTCATTCGTAGAGGCAGAAAACAATGAGGATTGTAAATGGACTCGAATTTGAGTTAAGTTTCAGTTTTGTTGCGCACTCACTCTCTGATCATGGAAAAACTAAACTCTAAATAAAGGAAGCTGAATTGAAAAGGATAATGATAGTTAATGCAAGAGAAACTAATCCCCAGGTGCCTGGCACAAAGTCCTCTCTTGGTGACATTTAATTATTATATATAACTTAGCACAAAACCTGTGATGAGTGGGGTTAATAAATAATCATTTATAAATGAAGAATTAATGGACTCAAGGAAATTTCTCTAGAAAATCTAAAACCATAGATCCAATGCTGTCTTATATAAAGAAAACTGCATATTTCTATATGGTTATAAAATTGTATTTTATTCTAGAAGTACTTGAAGCAGCTTAAATTTTCTATTGAAATAATCAGTCCTTATCTCAAGATCATTAGGATAGTTTTTGAAGAATTTGTTAATTTGCAATGATTGGTAATTGCAAATGAACAAACAAGGTTTGAGAGAGAGAGAGAGGGAGAGAGAGAGCCAGAGAGAGAGAGAGAGAGAGAGAGAGAGAGAGAGAGAGAGAGAGAAAGTGCCTGCCACAGAGGCAGGCTGGGAGATGGGGGAGGGAATCAGGGGACATTGGTGATGGGAAATGTGCACTGGTGGAGGGATGGGTCCTGGAACACTGTATGACTGTAATCTAATAATGAACAGTTTTGTAATTGTATATCTCATGGTGGTCTATGAAATAGAATTTAAAAAAAAATATTTTTTTAAATTGCAAATATTTTTCAAAAAGATGTCTATAGGTACGGGCAGGGGGTGGCGAAGGGCACCTGGAGTGCTCAGGGCTTGCACCTGATTCTGACCTTGGTGGGGCCATATTGGTGGGAGCCATATGCAATGTGAAGGATTGAACCCAGGCTGGCCATGCAAAGGCAACTGCTCTATCTTGCATTTGTAGAGCAGTTGCATTTGTAGAGCAGTTTCTGAGGGGACAGGTAGAAACTCCCCTCAGAAACATGTTAAGGCATGTTTATAAGTAACCCCTGCTAAAAGAGTTTGTTCAGATGGAAAGAAAATTGCTGTGGCTGAGCCTGAAAAATAACATACATTTAGGAAAGGGGCCAGTCTAGTGCTAGATTCTTGGCTCCTCATGGTCCCACGGGCATTGCTGCATTCAGCTCTGGGGACTTCCATTAGTGCTGGGGTGGTCCCGGTATCCTAGAAAGGCAGGGCCTAGGCAGCATTGCATCTTCATCTTAGGACCCTTGCTTTGGAACCAGACCACTGTTCTCAGAGCTTGCTGAATGCTGCTTTGAAAACACCACCACCAACAACAGCAATAAGAAGAATATGGGATATAAAAAAAAGCAATAAAGTTTGAGACTAATTAGTGGCTTTCACAATGGAGAAGTAGAGATCAGGGAGGGCTGAGGGGAAGACAGCAGGAGAAAGGGCACTCTCGTTTTGAGTTTTCGGTGAAATTCTTTCAGACAGGAAACCTGTATTTTGTGAGAATGCTGTGATGAGGCAATATGCACAAAGTTCAGATTGTTGTGGCATTATAAAAGTGAAGAGTTAGAGATTCAAAACTTTGCAACTTAATTTACTATATCATGTTTATTCCCATTAGTATTGAATCCAGGTTGGGATTATGTGATAAGGCAGCAATCACTGTATCACTGTCTTCCCATTCATCATCGATTTGCTAGAGCGGGCACCAGTAACATCTTCATATGACCTGTCTCATGCAAGTAGAGCCCAAGGGCATCTGCTTGCTCCAGGAACATAAAGAGCCTCAAACCATTCCATCAGGTCATGGGAATGAGGTCTATAATTGTTACTGGTATTTGGCATATCAAATATGACACGGGTAGCTTGCCAGGCTCTGCCGTGCGGGTGGCATACTTTGTAGTCATCTCTAAATCCAGCATTTATTGATGAACTGCACAGCCGCAAGCAGCTGAGCGAACCGGGCTGTGATAGGCTGGTCTGCTGGGTGGAGTTCTGACGAGGGGGAAGTCCGGATGTGGAAAATGGAGGCCCTCATGGAGTTGGGGGTCGTCTGGCTTGTTGTGAGGCTCTGCTGGGGTGGCGGGCCAGGGCTAGAACCCGCCATCCCTCCCCGGGTGCCTCGTGAGCGGCTAGGCACAGGGAGAGCCAGTAGCAGCTCTGCCCCATGTCTGTGAGTCTGTCTGTGAGGCAGCAATATTTATTTAAAAAAATACCAGACAAATAAAATTTGTTTGTACACAGTTTCCAGATGTCAAAAATGGGGGTGGAAAAACTTTACATGGATTGGCATTTTTATTATAGGACAGATAGGAAGAATATTTAGAAAGAATTTCTGATGTAAGGTATAATCAATGTACTACTATTTGTAACAAAGTAAAATAGGATTTGAATATACCTATAACTATTATGTACTAGATATATAGATAATATCGATTTTATTATTATATTGTAAAATAGTGATAAACTAAGTATTATACATATTTTTTTAAATCAGTGGCAAGTTACTTAGGCGTATACTAATTTAAATGAATTATTAAACTTGTTCTCCATTGCTATAGACAAACTGCTGTTGTTTAATTTGCCCAATGCATCAGTAGAAAATTATACATAAAACATTATCTAAGTGATAGAACTGTAATTACCTTGGCAAATATTGATAAAAATAATATCCGCAGGTATTTCATTTTGCTGTACTGGGTGCTTCTGCAGTTGGTTGAACCATGTATCTAAATTAGGACAATAACATGGGGGCCATATGATTACTCTGGGTTGACTTTCTTCCTATACTCTAAGGAAATGGTTGTCTTTGCAATAGACATTGAATAGCACTGTAAACAAATGTGGCTGATACATGTAATTACTTATTTCAGGTAGGTTGAAATTAAAATATGAAAGGCCAACCAATGTTTTTCTTTAAAAATGTCACAGTATTAAAAAGTACTTTGTAACAGCATTTTAAAGAATGAGACAGGACCAGAGCGATAGCACAGTGGGTCAGTTTGTACATGGCCGACCTGGGTTTGATCCCCCACATCCCATATGGTCCCCAGCACTGCCAGGAGTAATTCCTGAGCGAAGAGCCAGGAGTAACCCCTGAGAGTCGCTGGATGTGACCCAAAAAAGCAAAAAACAAACAAACAAACAAATAAATAAATGAACGAATGAATGAATGAATAAATAAATAAATAAATAAATGAGACAGTTTAAAACCTAAATAAAAAGATTGAGAAATTGTAATGTTTTAAAATTACAAATCTACCTCCTCCTCCCTCCCTCTCCCTCCCTCCCTCCCTCCCTTCTCTCTCTCTCTCTCTCTCTCTCTCCCCCCCCCCATTTCCTCACCGCCCCCGCCCCCATACTTGGATCAAACCCAGGGCCTCTTTTCTGCTTTCCTGGAATGTGTGAGCTTTACTTCTGAGCACTTACAAAATTTATCAGATAAACTATTTCATGAGTGCAGTAAGAAAGATATTGTAGTGTGTTTAACTACTGAAGGGTTCAAATACATATTAAGTATTAAACACAAACTGATTCAATAAAAAAGCAGTTATAATCCTCCCAAAAAGGACACAGAGTTACAAAATTCTTGAATAAACATTTCAAATGGTGATTAAACTCATTGAAAATGTTCACGATCATTATTCACCAGGAAAATACTATTTGGTTTATATACGTTTGTTTCCTTATTGTTACTTTATTGTAGTTATCCTGTTAATAGCTGGATAATAATAGTTGGTGTCCAATTCATATTTAGATAATACCAGGTATACTAGTATTATCCAGTTTGGAAAATACAGCATAGTCTCAATGGTGTACAAAATCTCTGTTCCAAAGCATTTTATTTTCTCCTAAATCCTTTATAGACTAGTAATTGTCATGCAGATTGCATCATTATACAATGACAGTACACCAAGGCAGCTTACCATCAGAGTTTTATGCTTTTATTTTTAATTTGCTAGAAATAAAATAATAAGTAAAGATATGTATAGGCGACGGCAGAGCCTGGCAAACTACCTGTGTCATATTTGATATGCCAAAAACCAGTAGCAATTATAGACCTCATTCCCATGACCTGATGGAATGGTTTGAGGTTCTTTATGTTCCTGGAGCAAGCAGATGCCCTTGGGCTCTACTAGCATGAGACAGGACATATGGAGATGTTACTGGTGCCTGCTCGAGCAAATCGATGATGAATGGGAAGACAAGTGAAGTGAAGTGACGTATAGGTGACATTACATTTAATTGTCATTATTTTAGTGTTTTATATTTCTTCCTATGAATTTTTACCATTCAGTTTCTTTATATATCAGCCTGGATAACTCCTTGCAGTGTAGTTTTTATAGGACAGAAAAATAAATTCTGTTAGCATAAATTTCTCAAACTTTTAAAAGGGTGGGGGGGGGTGGGCAGGGGATGGGTAAGGCTGGGGAGGATTTGTGTCTGTCGGGGGGGGGGGGGAGAGAAAGAGAGAGAAAGGGAAGGTGCGGGCGGGCTGGGGGGGGGGGGGGCGGGGTTGGTGGTGGGGGGGCACTGGTGGGGGGGGGGGGGCGCTGTCCAACGTTTGATTGACTGGTGGTTAAAAAAAATAATAATAAAAAGGATATTTTAATATATCCTTTAAATTTTAAAGGATAGTTTTGCTGAATATAGTTCTTGGTTAGCATTATTTTTTCTTTTTATATTTTTAATATGTCATTTCATTGCCAATTAGTCTTTGATATCATATTCTCTTTGGGGGGGGGGCTGAGGGATTGGGGGGGGCAACACCAGCTTGCTCCCAGCTCTCTTCTGGTGGTTCTTAGGGCACCTTACCAGGTTTTAGGGATCAAACCTTAGTTAGTGGCAAGCAGGACACACTCCCTGTGCAACCTCCGTTCCTGTCCATAATATTTTTATGGCAAATGCATTCTTAATATTTTAAGATTCATGAATATGATGAGCTATTATTGTCTTGATGTGTTCAAGTTTTTATCACCTTTTTATGGGCGGTGAGTTGACTGTATGACTAAGTAAGAAAGTCTTTGTCTATACCTTATTTGGAAATGCTGAGGTTTTTAGATGTAACTTTTTTCTCCCATAAAACAATGCAGAAGTTTTAGACCATTATTTCTTTATATATTCCATCTGTTTCCTTTTTCTCTTTGAGTTATTGTACTTCCTTAATGTCATATTTTGTGAATTAATCACCTTCATCAGGTCTTAAATAGATGAAATACTTTGTGCTTTTTTGTTATGGATATGCAGGCTACAGGAATACTCTAATTATAAATTATATCTTGGGTGATTGAATTGATTGATCAGATGCTGATTTTATAAAAACTGGATCCTATCAGGAACTGTCTACAAATAAGGAATGGGAGGAGGGGCTCTTATTTGAGATCAGGAAAAGTCTTTGTAAAGATTTAGAATCAGGGAGCTGCTGCATTTTGGAAGGAGGAATATAAAATCCTTGGAATATCGGTGTATTCCAAAGAAAACAACTGTCAACTTTGGATGATTTACTAAATTTTCACATTTTCCAAGGTTATACATTTACTTCTTTACATAAATATACGTAGAGTAATGTCATAGTAAGGTTAGTATCTGTGAAACCATGTATAGATAAGGCAATTAAACTGAAAATCCTAGGTTCTGTACCACATATTCAGTCAACGGTGCCTTTGTGCAGAGTCGAGTGAATGCACCCTTGCCTCAGATAATAAAAACTTGAAGCTTACTAGTTTATACTTAGAACATCTGTGATCATGTGCTACAGGAAACAGATGCTCAAGGAAATTATTTTACTTCGGAAGATTTTTTTTTATATTCCCACGTACAAAAGAGTGATACACAAATGTTAAAGAAGGCTAGATAGCAAATACATTGTGCCTGGGGTGTTTATGCATGCAATTCTTTTTTTGGTTTCTGGACTTCACAGTTCTCAAGAGCTAGTCTTGATGGCTGTTGAGGGATTATTTAGTCCTGGTGGGAGACCCAGAGGGATTGTGAATGAGACCCAGGGTTCCTGCATGCAAGCACGTCCTTGGAGCTATTTCCCCAACCCTTTTTATGCCATTCTTAAACTCAATTCCAGAAAGTCAGTAAATAAAAGAAAGCACTAAAATCAATTTTATATTCTGACTCTGAGTGTACAGGTTCGTTTCTGAAGCTTTTACTTTATGTTTGTAAATCTAAAGAAAAAAAGGATGTTGAAGTATTGGATATTTGACTCTTTATTATTGCGATTCTTTCATATAATTCTTTTATGTTTGTCATCATAGAATACCCCAGACTTTCAAATAACTCAAATTAATATTCTCACAGTTCTGGAGTCTAGAAGTCCAAGATAAAGATATCAGATCTATGGGATTAGCATCCCATCCTTAAATTTCGTTTCACACCTTAAAAGCCTCTTTATAGATCTGAAAAAGAAGTAAAAATCACATTGGGCCTTAGGGGTTTAGGGTGCAAGTATATAAATGGATAAGACACTACATTATAGTTAGTTTTATATGTAGTAGGATTAGCTCTGGAAAAATCAATTTACATACATTATTTTCTGGTACTTTGTTTTTTAAAATGCTGTCATTTCCGTTTTCAGCCAGTTTTGATTTTTTTTTATTTCTGATACAAACACAATATTTTAATCAATATAATTAAATATGAATCACAATATATTAAATATGCCATGAAATTAAATATTCCTGAATATAAAAGTATGTTAGATGTTTGTTGTCTTTTCTACCTTAGAATGTACCACTGAAAGAGACAAACACATTTTCTGTCTTGAGTCAATTTGCGTGTATTTGGATCATGGAGGTGTTGATGGTAAATAGTGGGTGTTGATGGTAAATAGTTGCTGAAAAAAATAAATGAATGGTGAATTTATGTATCTTAGGCTAGATAATGACAATTTGTATGCTTTTTTTGTCTGACTTAAGTGTATATTTTATCTCTTGAGATATTACTGGTCTTAAGTATATGAATTTAAGGTAAAGTGATCCAGAAAAATTCCAGGAATCAAAATGTACTGTAGTTATCAAATAGATAAAATCACCCATGGTTAAGATTGGATGTCTGGCATCTTGTGGATACATTTGTCACAAAATTCAGAAGTACAGCTTATTGTCATGTTCTCATTCCACAAATCTAGTTAAAAGTTCAGGGTAATAATTAGACCCACCATAGGATATATTGAATATTTATTTTCCCTTTAATATAAGATGTTAGATGATCCTTTGACAAAAGTTGCAAAACCTTAAAGATGATTCACTAACGCAAACCTGATATTATGTATTTCCACAAATGAAGACATCAAAGGCTTCTTAGATTCCAGTGAATTTCCTGGGAGGAGAAGTAACTGCATATTAGCTTTAAGAATAATTCCTTTCAGTTGTCACAAGGAAATTTGTTTTGTTTTTAATCACTAACTAAAATGATTGCATATCAATAATTAAATGTTAAAGAAAAGAGTCACTTTCTCTTATACAAGATTCAAATAAGTCAGAAAATTCAGATTTGAAACAGTCCATATGCACACCCGCACGCAGATGATGTCAGACAAACAGGGCAATCCAAGTGTGAGAGGTGTCTGTACCTTTCTAACTATATATACTTAGTTTCAGAAACTAAGTATATATAGTTACCTACCAAAACTAGAAAACACTATTTAATGCATATTCTTCTTGAATAGAAACTCGGAATCTATTAAATTCTTTGTTTCCATTAAATACATACCCTGCTGTTGTCTTTTTTCATAGTTCAATAGCTTCCCAGTAGATGGCACTGTTGTGACTTAGAATGTTTCTTCATCTTTACAGAAAGTGTAACCCAACACTTTGAATGTCAAAACATTTCTAAATAGTGCGGGATGCTAGCTAGCTCAGTGTTGTGTTGGAAACCAAATAAAAGCCAGTGCATGTCACAGAGCCCAACAAATGTATCTGTGTTTGCATACATATTTGTCTTGTGATTTTTTGTGAATTTTAATTTCTTTTAACAAATATGTTAATGCACATAGACTTTACTCCTGTGATCTTTTACCAGTTCTCAGAAGTTTAACAAGTACGTCTATTAATTTCTCACTTTCAAAAGTTTACAGAATAATACTATACCATACATGGAGTGTGATGATTTACTTTATTTAGTTAACCAGGAAAACATTTCCATTCAGGATGATTAATTTTGACTTGTTTGTGTCTGTGCACTTCCACACAGGAAGCTAATAGACATATATATTAGGATGCCTTAATTTATATATCATCATAGTATAGCATTTATGTCAGTAAATAAACACAAATGAATTAAAAAGTTAAAAGATACAATATGTAGGTTTTGTCTTCATTATTAAGAGTTCTTTTTTTTTTTGCTTTTTGGATCACACCCGGCGATGCTCAGGGGTTACTCCTGGCTCTATGCTCAGGAATTACTCCTGGCAGTGCTCGGGGACCATATGGGATGCTGGGGATCGAATCCAGGTTGACAGTGTGCAAGGCAAACGCCCTACCCGCTGGACTATCGCTTCAGCCCAAGAGTTCTTTCTAATCAGATTTACTAGTTAATTTTAAAGTTACCATATGTTGATTCTTAAAAGGTTTATATGCAACTCTTCTTTCTAGCATTAATATCATGCTATTTTCCAGGAACAGTACTGGAATGAGTGTTAAGTTTTCTGGGGAGGTTGTGGACACATGTTAAACTGTGTTCTAATTGTTCCTCTGTCACTCAGATACAATAGAGCTTAGTAGACAGAAGCAAAAAGATTATTTAATAAACAGTGGATCTCCATACTTGCTGGTTAATTATTAACTTGCTATTTGTAATCATTTGCTTATGTTATTTAATTACTGCTGCTGCAGATTATTACTATGTACATACATTTTTGACGAGTCACTCAGAGAAGCTGAAAATTTCCATCTGCTTTAGAGACCATGTGTACCAGAGTCCCTGTGGAGAGTGGTGTGAGCACACAGTTCTATTTCCAAAGAGCATTGGACACAAAACCCCAGAACTTCTGCTCCTTGTCCAGCCTAGACAAGTAAACAACCTCCCTGAGACTCAGTTTCCCCTATCTTCAACATGAAAAACATGACACATCCAGGTTTTAGTTGTGAGATCTCAACTCAGACATTGCTTGCAAGTGTATGTCTGTGTTTTACATGTAAACACACACACATACATCTAAAATGAACACATACCCACATATGTTGCAAGACTAAATGGTGCCTCTGATAGAAGTTGCAAAATGATGTAATACTTGGATTACAGTATTTGCCACAGGAGATTGGTTAGAGTGTGTTTGAAAATCTTACTGTTCTCTACTGCTCGAAAAGTCAATTTTCTGAGATGTTTTCACTGCAGTATATCCCTTCTCCTTCATAAATGAGCCTTGTGTGGCATCTATGCTACAGTCTGGTTGGTTCCTTTGGACCAACAGGACTTTTACTTGATCACTTGAATCCATTATTCATCGATTTGCTCGAGCGGGCGCCAGTAACATTTCCATTGGACCCTGTCACGTACCAATGTAGCCCAGTGGCATCTGGTTGATTCAGGAATATGAAGAGCCTCAAACCATTCCTTCAGGATCTTGACAAGGAAGTCTGACCATCTTGTAGGTGGGCGGCCACGTGTTCTTTTGACATCCCGTGGGATCCAGTCGGTAACGGCTCTAGACCAGCGGTTGTCTCCAAATCGCATTACATGTCCAGCCTATCTGATATTCGATGCCTTGACAAACTAGACAGCGTCCCTGATTCTGGAATAGCGACAGAGGTCAGAACCCCGGATCCCTTCTCTCACTTGAGTGAGGCGTGATATTCCAAGCATAGCTCTTTCGATTCCTCTCTGTGAGACCCGAATAGCATTCTCATCCTGCTTTCATAGGGCCCAGGTCTCTGAGGCGTATGTTAATGCAGGGAGAACGGTGGAGTCGAAGAGATGTGCCCGGAGCCGGAGGTTCTTTGTCCTTTTAGCTATTTATTCAATGCCTTTGAAGGCATTCCATGTCGCTCTCTTCCTCCTGCGTAGCTCATGTTTTAGGTTGTTCATCATAATAGAAAATAGCCATTAAAATAGAAAATAGTCCAGCCATCATAATAGAAAATTTCAGCATCGAACAGTAACTTCTTCTTTGGAATTGTAGCCATTCCCTACTCATTCTTTTTTTCCCTGTGACACACAGTAATTGCACCATAGTTTTGAATAGCTGAGGTACAGCCCACTGCCCCATTACTTCACTCTCCCAAGTATCTGTAGCACACATTTTGGCCTTTCTGCTCTGAGCCTCCATTCTATAGTGGCCACGAGGTTACAAAAAATCTGTTGTTCTTGAATCTGGACCTCTGTCTAACACTATGCACAAAAATCAGATCAAAATGGATTAAAGATTTCATTATCAGACCTGAATCCATAAAGTACATTGAAGAAAATATATGAAGAAACCTCTATGATATTACAGCTAAAGGCATCTTCAAAGACGAAATACCTCTAACAAAGCAATTGGAAGCAAAGATAAACATGTGGGACTACATGAAACTAAAAGGCTTCTTGACCTCAAATAAACAGTGACCAAGATACAAAGATAGACACAGAATTGGAATGAATCTTCACCCAATATTCATCTGATAAGGAGTTAATATCCAGGATATATCAAGTGTTCATAGAACTTTGCAAGAAGAAAACAGCCAATCCTTCAAAAAATTGGGAGAAGAAATGAACAGAAACTTCGACAAGGAAGAAATTTGAATGGCCAAAAGACATATGAAAAATTGCTCATCATCATTAATCATCAAAGAGGTGCAAATCAAAACAACAATGAGATATCATCTCACACCACAGAGAATGGCACATATCCAAAAGAGCAAGGACAACAAGTGTGGGTGTAGATGCAGGGAGAAAGGGACTCTCATCCACTGTTGGTACGAATGTAAACTGGTACAACTTTTTGGGAAAACAATATGGATATTCCTCCAAAGACTAGAAATTGAGCTCCCTTTTTACCCAGCAATACCACTTCTAGGAATATACCCTGTGAGATCAAAAACACACAGTGGAAACACCATCTAATCTTCTATGTTCATAGCAGCACTATTCACAATAGCCAGAATCTGGAAACAACCAGAGTACCCAAGAACAGATGACTGAATAAAGAAACTGTGGTACATCTCCACAATGGAATACTATGCAGGTGTTGGGAAAAACAAAGTTATAAAATTTGCCTATAAATAGATGGACATGAAGAGGATCATGCTGAGTGAAATTATCTAGAGGGAAAAGGACAGCTATAGAATGACTGCATTTATTTGTGGGATATAAAAAATAGAATGAAACCAATATCCAAGGTCAGACAAAACATGGATCAGGAGGTCTCATCAGTGGGTAGAACCTACGCAAAGTGTGGAAGTCAGAGCTATATAATACAGACAAAGGAACAGTGTACTAATAATTATGGTAAATAATAACACCAGCATAAAACTGAGCATTAAAAATAGGCAGAGGATATACATGATCACTTGTATCAATTGCATCACTTGTTTTCCCGTATATCATTAATTTGCTTGAGCGGGCACCAGTAATATCTCCATATGTCCTGTCACATGCTAGTGTGGCCCAAGGGCATCTGCTCACTCCAGGAACATAAAGAGCCTCAAACCATTCCATCAGGTCATGGGAATGAGGTGTATAATTGTTACTGGTATTTGGCATATCAATTGCAACACGGGTAGCTTGCCAGGCAGGCTCTGCTGTACGGGTGGGATACTCTTGTAGTCACCTCTAATCTCAAACATTTATTGGTGAGCCATGCGGCCATTTTGCGCCACAAGAACCAGGCTTGTGATCAGCTCTTCTACTGGGTGGAGCTCTGACTCCACCCAGTAGAAGTCTGGGTGTGGAAAAAGGCGGCCCTCATGGTGTCAGGATTCCTCTGACTTCTTGCGAGGCTCTGCTGGGGTGGCAGGCCAGGCCTAGAAACCGCCTCCCCTCCTGGTCACCTTGTGATCAGCAGAAGAGCTGATCACAAGCCTGGCTCATCAGAGACCCACTCTGCAACAGTCTTTTTCAAGCCCAGGCCTGGTATGCTAATCCAGAGACTCACATACACGGGGCAGAGTTACCGGCTCTCCCTGTGACCAGCTGATATACATGATAACCTTTAAATGTATGCATTGTAGTCCACAATGTGTAAGAAAAGGGGCACAGAGAGAGAGAGAGAGAGAGAGAGAGAGAGAAATTTGCCTGTATTAGATGCAGACTCAGGGGTGGGGGGAATCAGGGGGACATTGATGGTGGGTAACCGGTACTGGTGGAGAGATAGATATCTATTAATATCACATATCAATATCACAGGATATTGACAGAAGCTTTCATTATGTTTTATTGTTTACTAATGTTTAAGCTACCAGTGTCCTATTTGATATGCCAAAAACCAGTAACAATTATAGACCTGACCTGAAGGAATGGCTTGAGGCTCTTAGTGTTCCTGAGAGAGCAGATGCCTTTTGGCTACACTAGCACTGTGACAGGATGTATGGAGATGTTACTGGTTGGTGCCTGCTTGAGCAAATCAACGAACAATGGGAAGACAAGGGATACAATTGAAGTGAATGATTAATTTGATTATTTTGATCATGTGTTTATTTATGGGGGTCAAACCCAAGGTTCACACATTCAAGGCATTGAGCTATATCTGCAGTCTAGAACTGAGTTTTATCGTCAGCCCTTATCTCCATCTTTAAAATTTTATTCTCTTTTTACTCATTCTACAAATTAATGGAGAACTTCGTATGGCAGTTACTTCACTGTTTTCTATAACCATGTTTTGTTCTGATTTTTTTATCAAAGAATATTAACAATCATGATCATTTTTTTATTCTTTTAATAAGACCGATAGCTGGTGGTATTGGGGATCACTGGAGCTAAAGACAGCAGTGTTGGGGGTCAATGTGGTGCCAGTTTGTGGGTAACAGTGCTGAGATTGCTGAAAGCTGAGAGGATGTCTAGGATTGGGTGGGTTGGCAGTGAATTGACACAGATTTGTGCGACATTAGATATAGTGTGAAATTATCCAAGAAGGAGGACTGAGAGAGGAGAAAGGATGAGCTGGCAAGCAAGGCTCAGCAGAGTATCATTGGACTTTGTCTCACCACTGGGCACAGAACTAACTTTCAGCAATGAGAAACCTGGGACCAGGCACCAGTTAGGATCAGGATGCATCAATCCCTGGGCAGTTTTCATTCACACTGTCCATGGGCAGAGCGTGTTCCTACAGTCTGAGGAGAGGCTGTAATGAGGGCACCTCAAGTGTTTGTGAGAAGAGGGAAATCATACTGAGAGCTAGGAGAGACCAAAAGGTGAAGGGACAAAACCTTCCTCAGAATGGCATGGCCATATGCCATGGCACTAGTATAGCAGCTAGGGTGTGTGCCTTGCATATGGCTTACCTGGCTTCAATCTTCGACATTCCATATGGTCCCCAGGAGTAATTCCTGGATGCAGAGTCAAGAGTAAACCATGAGCATTGCTGAGTGTGACCCAAAAAAGCCAAAAAAAAAAAAAAAAAGACTTGGCCAGCCACAAATAGCCACTGCTACAGAAGATGGTCTCAATTTGGGTCTTCATATGAGGTGGAAATCTAAGATGTTCTAAATGGACACTGATACTGCAATTATCTTTTTAAAACTCACTTTTGGAGACTTTATAGTGCCATTGCATCCCTAGAAATTGCTAACTAAGTTACGTTTCCAAGTTTCAGAGCCTGTTACTGTGACTTCATATTAGTAATAAAAAAATAAGCATCTTTGAGGTCCCTTTGATGTGTTTAGGATGGAAAATGTTTTCAAACACATTTTTATCCTGAGCCTCTAACAGTTCTTAATTAGGGAAAGTGCACCACTGATTTCTGAAACAAAGTGGTTAGATTGGTCTGTAATCCAAGTCACGAATAAAACCCAGAAAGTATTCCTGCTTTTCCAGAACTTATATTGACCTGTAGCTGACCACAGATTCTTATGTCTAATTTATACAGTTATAAAGCAAGTGTAAATTTGATAGCTACTGCCAATATTATTTCTTAATAGAGTGGATATTATGTGTATTATCTTGCTTATATAAAAATGTGATAAAATCTAATGTCGCTCCCAAAATATTTGATGCTGTTGCAGGTACTGGATAAATTTTGTTTTCCAAAAAAGGTCAGATCTTCTAGTGAAGTGGGTGCATTCACTTGTTGATAATAATGAGAATGTTAGGAGTGTTTTAGCTTGGGTCTCCAAGCTTCATGTGTAATAGTCAGAATCATAGCAAAATATGGGGCTGAACTAGAGTCCATTAGCTCCATGGCAACATCAACAGTAAAGTTTGGCTCCAGCAACCCTGTGCTCTGCCTTGAATATCTGTTTTCTTGCTTGCCTTTGTTTCTCTGCTTCCCTACATCCGCTCTGGAGAAGCCTAAATTCTCTCTTGAACACGTGCTGCCCTCTCTCCCCTCACATATTTCTAAATAAATTTCAACAAAAACTATCTTGCTTTTACCCAAAAAAAAATTAGCAGTGTTTCACAACTAACCAACAGATCAAAGTTAAGTGACTTGATACTCCCTGCTACAGAATAGTTTCGTAGTGCTCCTTTATCCCTTCTCTCTTGACTCTTATAAATTGCCGTGAGTTTCATTTCATTGTCTCCATTTGTGTGCAATAGATTTCATTGTGCCTCTCCCCCCGAATTCACCTGTCGCAGCCCTAGTTCCTAGCGTGGTGGTATTCATGGGACTGAAAGGACAAAAAAGGTTTAGGTGAGGTCCTGAAGGTGGGCACCTACTTGGCTCTGCTTTCCCCAGGTGGACTAATCTGGAATGAAGGCCTCACTGAAATCAGCTTTGCTGCACCATGATCTTGGACTGCGAGAATTCGGGAAAAGGAGAGAGGGCATCAGATTGTTGTGGCGACAGTCCATCTAAGCTATTTTATTGTGACAGTCAGAGCTGATGACACTATTCTTGTGCTTCTTGAGCTGGTCTCTGAATAATATGTGGAGCTAGCATAGTGGGAATTAAAAGAAAACTTCATCATCATTACCAGGACTTACTGTCCCTCTGAAGATGGAGACGAACCTCAATCCCCTAAACTAGAAGAATCTGTGTTTATTGAAATAGCCCTTAGATATCTGCCTATTCCACAAATATAAACACTACTCTCAAATCTGAAGCATGTTTGTAAGTGACTGAAGTCTGATGATGACACCTAGAATTCCCTGTCTTGATGGTGGAACATTTTGTAGTAACATTTAACAATGTAAACACTTAATCTTTTTCCCTGCAGTAAAGAGAGCTGATTCATCATGAGTTTCCTCTCCCTGATTTTACCATATGTCTTCTTCTGAGTGTTGAATTCCTATTCACATTAAAAGGCACAACACAGACTAAGAAGTTGGCTTTGTAAGCTTTCAGTCTAGTGAACTTTTATAAAAAACACATTTTTAAAAAAAAAGCAGGTTTCAAATCTCTTATGTTTTGTGGAAGCAACCACACTGTATGCATCATGCTCCCTTCTCCCTCCTTCCCACAAGATAAGAACAATATAATTAATATATTTATTCCTGCAGTGGAATGAGAGCAAGCGATCCTGTTGGAAGCTGATAAGAGTCTCATGATTCAATAATAGCCTTTCAAATCGAGCTCCAATGTCAAGACTCTGAGCAGTTCATAGTTTCTGATGTAGTGTTTCCCCTGCCTTTTTCATTTTCCACATCTGAGGGCACACATGTGTGTCCAAGCATGCTTATGTGACACAGCTACATGTGAGTTTCATGCTTAATGATATAAACAGGGGAACTCCAGACATTACTTCTGACCAGTATGAAAGAGTGCCCAGAGCTGCTGCCATGTGGCTCTCCTGCCCTGGGCTGTGCGATGGCGCCACCTCACAGGTCATTCCTCGCCTGAGTTTTGTCTTCCTTGATCTTACTCCATTTCTCCTTTTCAGATGATCTTTTGAGTGTGATGACTCAAATACATTGGTCAGCGTATTCATATACCTAAAAATTTTCTGGAGTCTCCAGTGCAAATTATGAAGAGTGTGTTTCCAAAATTATGGATAAGAAACTTCCAGTTATTTTTTATTTGTCCAACTTGTACTCAATATGTCCATTGGAGATTTTTTTTGCTTTATTTCTTTTTTATTTTTTAAAGTTTTATGAATTTATTTTATTTTATATCTTTTAATTTTTTTCATTGGAGATTTTTTTAAAGTGCATGCAATCATGAATGAACCTGATTTGCATATTTAACAGGTATAATACTTCCTCTCCTCATTTGGGAAAAGCAGCACATGTTCAAGTGGAAAATTAAAAGTGGAGGAACTTCTTTTTTTTAGGGTACATTTTTCAACATCAATTTTAACCATAGGACATTCCCAGTATTTGGCCATTTAAAACTGGTAAGCAGAAATATTAACTTCAAATGGCTTGGTATCATACCATTTCTATCTTAGTAACCACGATTTTATCTTGTGCTACCATTTTGAATGAATACCAATTGAATTTTGAGATGTACTGCTTTTCAGTATAAATCTTAATTTTAAAGTTCTGGCTTCTATAATGTCCAGAAAAAGGAAAGTTTATAATTGCAACAACTGAGACATAGGGATATTAGATCAAAAAAGGTGACTGTTTACAGTAGACCAATGAAAGCTCCATTCAGCAAAAACACACTGAAGAGTAAAAAGTGATAAACTATATGTCATCAGTATTGCTTTTTATGATATTAAACTTTTGAGAGACGCATTTTTATTCCTCCTCCATACTTCTGGAAACCATTTAGTTAGTTTTACCGTAAATAATATGCATAAAGGTCAGTGGTTTTCTCTGTTTAGTCCTTCATCTTATTAGGCTTACAGTTGCTAGGCACTGTTCTGAGCTGTGTGGTCTTTGGTATTGAGAGATCTCACAGGTTGGCTGCAGGAGGCTTTTTCATTCCAGTTTCAACTAAATTCATAAATAAATCAGATGAGTGGATACATTTGATGTAATAAAATGTAATAACCAGAAGGGGGCAGAAATGGCTTGACGTGGTGCTATGGGCAGTGCAGTGACTGAGATGAGGCACTTATATGCCCTAGAGATAACTTCCGCTCCAAGGCATCTGAGTCAGACAGGATTTGGGAAAACATTAAGGCAGTGTCTTAAAACTACTCATAGACCAGAGAAAGGGAAAGACATGAAAATGAATGCAGGAGGTTACAGTTAAATGTGTGTTGAGTATCTTTCCAGTGTATTCCACTGGGTGATGTTCAGTCCAGCAAATTCACTTAAAATTACTCAAATCAGTAGTACTCGCTTCTGCTTGATTTTATTTAAGTTACTCTTTGCTTTTGAAGATGTTATTGTCCAATGTTAACTGTGACGCAGCCATCTGCTCTTCCACATGCTTTTCTTTGGTCTGTTCCTCCAAGTCCCCATCATAGAACTGACTCATAACTTGCTATTGCCTCTTGCAACTACAAATCGAGGGATAGAGTATGCCCACAGGGAATTCGCATGCAGACGAGGAGGGGAACCTGAAGACTGTCTAGGACCTTAATTATAATACATGTTTTAAAATATATCTTAGGTGAGATGGTGGGGAATCCTTAAAATCCAAGACTAGACTAGGACAGCAGATACTTATAAATAGATACTATTCGTGAAAAATCCCAAATATTACCTTGAATTTTTTTTCTAACATTTTGCAAGTAAGATTCTGTCAGGTAGGTGTTCTATAATTCTAAAACGAGGAAATTCTGATCAAAGTAGAATTTAGGAATTACTAAATGTGACAGCATTATTCAAATGCAACATTTGGAATTTGAATTATATTTTGAGGTAGAAGGAGACATTGTTTTATTTTTGCTGGTTAAATGATACAAGTCCCACATGATATCTGATTTGCAGTTTCTTTTAGACCATTAGTAATGTGATTGCACATGGCAAATATTTATTTGCTGAATAAATAAATTTTAGACTAGATAAAATAAGCATACATTTTAGTTAATATACTATTGCTGTAAATGCGTTCTAAGTAAAGTTGTAAACTAATAATTAGCATAGTTCATTTATGTGCATCTGTATGGAAGACTTTCCATTTTCGTCTTTTCTCAAAGCAACTTAATCTTAGATCAGGTGATCAATTTGATATACTTATCATGATATGGTTTAAAGACTTTAATCATAAGTTTAAAGTACCTCTCTGCTTCTCTTTTTTCAACTTTTGTAGAATGACTTTTTCCAGTCAAAAGTAGAATTTTTGCATGATTTCATAGAGTTAGTAAATTTACTGTACACAAGATACAATTGGTTTATTGTCAAGTTCCCTATATTTGGCTTAGTTCACACTAACATTTTTATTGGCACTCTTTGCATCAACTACTGCTGCTTGCCAGGAATGTTGAGTGAAGTGAGCAGAAACTAGCCCTAAAATACTTCTATTTGCTTATCAATGTCAGAGTTCGTAGCTTCATGAAGATGGCAAAGACTCTCTGTTCTCTGACAATTCTTGCTTCTGAATTAGTATATATAGCCATTTTCTATTCATTAAATTCCAAAATAAAAATCTAATGGGTAAGATTCTTAAAAATCATTTGAAAAAAATTAGTTATGAAGCTAAAAGTATTCATAATGCTTATGAAATGGATATTAGCATTACAAATACCAAAACATAAAATAAATGTATTACCTTAATAAAAATTCACATAAATCTTCTATTTTAGTGACCATATACATATAATAATGCTTGAAGTTTATTGTAGTTTATATCTATAAACTTATATTGCTTATCAGTGACATGCTTTGTACTCCCAATGATCTGTATAATTTATTATTGCAGATTTATTCAAATAGATTTCAATATGTATAATATACAAATAATTTAAATTATAGTGTTTAATGTTTTAGGACACTTCAACTTATTGAACAATTCCACTCAAATTCTAAAGTCAGGCATATGGCTCCATGGACATAGAACATCTTGTATTGCATGTGTGGGGTTCTGGGTTCAAAGTCTGGTGCCATAAACATACTTGGGATGTAAAACCAAAATCTAGCAGTCCGCCATGTTTCTGTAGAACCCAGTTTGTGAAGTGAATTTGTTTTTCTGCATTGTTTCTCACAAATGAACATCTCAAGTCGATTCACATAACCCCCTTCTAGGTATTATATGTTTTTACAAATATTTGCAGATTTTTTTTATGACTCCGTTGTGAGTTTCTCGGCTTCAGTTCATGAGTGTTATCATCCCTTTAGATTCTTACAGTCATGAGTCTCTGTTTTCCCCATTTCAGTAGAACCTCAGATTGTGAAGTCACAGCAATACAATTTCACTCATGTCAAGTGTTCAGATCCACACAGAGTAAATCTATGCATCCCCCTCCCCCCTACACACATAAGAATTTGTTCTTGCCAAATAGTTGATTGATTAGATGCAGTTTACTTCGTGATAACCCCTGTCTTTCCCCCAAGGAGATGTGTTTGCTTATTTTCCTGAACGTACTGTTCATTTCACACACTGTTTGAAGTTCACTAAGTGTCCCAGGAAGTTTTGTTTCAGCTCTATTACTAGATGGTTTGTGACCTTTAGAATTTATCAACCTGAACGGACTTTGCTGTTAATAGATGAATTTTCCTTTTACAGAAAAAGCTTTTTATATTTTGTCACCATTCTATCCCTTGTTCCTTTTTCCCCACTTTTTGAAGTTTTTGGTTCTTGTTTCTTTGAGGCTTTTTCAATGTCATTTCGGAACCTGTGGTCCATTTTGTTGTTACTTTTAGCAATTTTTCACCTAAGTGTACATGTTCTTCAAGCTTCTGGTGACTTTTATTTATGTAAATAAAAAGTCAAAATCACTTGCATCACTTCACTTGTCTTCCTGTTGTTTATTGATTTGCTCAAGTGGCTCCATTAATCCCTGTCACATGCTAGTGTAGCCCAAGGGCATCTGCTTGCTCCAGGAATACAAAGAGCCTCAAACCATTCCTTCAGGTCATGGGAATGAGGTCTATTATTGTTACTATTTTTGGCATATTGAATAAGACATGGGTAGCTTGCCAGGCTCTGCCTTGCAGGCCAGATACTGTAGGTAGTAGGTAGGCTCTCAGTTCTTGCATTTACTGATGAACTGTGCAGCTGCAAAGAGGCTGTGCACAATGGGGGAGAGATGGTAGCAGCTCTGCCCCTTGTATCTTGTCTCTCTGGTTCACAGCCAACAGCCCAGGAACAGTTTGTGGGTAGGTCCACCGGGCCTCCTGGATGGGACAGAGGTGGGGGAAAGGGACCCAGATCCATCTGCATGGAAGCCCAGTGACTTTAGCTGCCGAGAGCAGCATACCTGGGCTTGAAATAGGCTTCTCTCTAGGGTGGGGCTCTGACAAGCTGGTCTTGAGATTGACTTTTCTCTTGGGTGGAGCTCTGATGAGCTGTGGAATCTGAACATTGAAAACGGTTGCCATCATTGTGCTATATCATCCCTCTTGTTTAAAAATACAGGTGAAAATCTTGAAGAGGCAAAAAAATACTTTCCCGGCAGGGGAGATATCATGATCACAAAGGTGGTTTTCCCAGGGCAAGGCTTATCCATTGCTGACTCCTTTGATTTCCCCAAATGTGGGAAACTCGACTGCATAATTTGTGGGAGTGGGGACTGCATTCTCAAAAAAAAAATCAAAATAGTCACAGAAATATCAATAGATATTTTATAGTGTCTAGCATAGAGAACAAAGCTCACATTTAGATCATAATATGTTAATTATATAAAATATAAACTTACTCAAATATTTTATATTTCCTGTATCTTCCTTTCCTATATCATATTGACAATGGTAGAAAAGAACACATTTAGCAATTTAAAGTTCTTTAGAAAGTTCAAGAATAAGTTCTTAGGAAATGCTTAGTGTTTTTCAAAAACCTGAAAATATAATAGATTTCAAAGTAAAAATTTGTGGGAAAGTGTCTTCTTAACTGAAAGATTAAAGTTGTAGAAGTTGGAAAAAAATCAACTTTGGATTTATTTTTAACTGTACTCAAATACTTAGATTTTTTTGTTGGTTTCTGTCTTTTTCTTATATTCCTTCCTCTGCCACTCCATCACCTCTTTTCCTTCCCATCACTGTGTGCTTTGTGCACTGTCCTTAACTTTGCAAACACTTCTGTTTATGTCACCATTGATCTGCCCATGGATACCTGCATTTTCCCCCCAGTAACACTGAAGTGATGCACTTTTTTTCAAATTTTTTATTATACCACCGTGAGACATACAATTACAAAGGTGTTCATAATTGGTTCTTGGTAATACAGTATTCCACCACCCATCCCTCCACCAGTGCCCCATTTCCACCACCAATGTGCCCCACCCCCCCACGCACCCCCAGGCTGCCTCAATAGCAGGTACCCCAGTTTCCTCTCTTCTCTCTTTTTCTCTCTCTCTCTGTCTCTGCATCTCTCTCCCTCTTATTTTACACATTGTGGCTAGCCCTGCAGATATTTAGAGTTTATCACGTAAGTCTCTTTGTGTATATTCAATGGTGAGTTTTAATCTGCCATTACCATTTTCCACATTTAGTAAAACACTGGTATCTATTTATATCCTATTAATGAATGCAGTCATTCTATATCTGTCCTTTTCCTTCTGACTAATTTCACTCAGCATGATTGTCTCCATGTCCATCCATTTGCAGGGAAATTTCATAATGTGTGATGCACTTTTTGGGTCTGTGTTTTCTTGGTGGTCCACTTTGATGCTGACTTCATCACTGCATCCTCGGCACCTAAGGGGATACCTAAATTATACTAGCTCATTGTGCTCCACAAACAAATGTACTGGAGACAGGAAATTCTAATCTGGAGTGAAGAAGCAATACACAAGGCAAAAGCATCACTGGGATCATTGACAGAGGAGTATAGTGTTGACTAAACCTTCAGTAGCAGGAGATTTGTAGCATTCTCTAATTGCTAAGAATGAATAACCCTGAAGACAGAATCTGCTTCTCAGAGACTCAGGAGATTTGTATAAAAGAACTTAATGAAAGAATAAAAACAGTTTCCCCAAATAAGTATACTTCATTTGTTTTGGCCGAAGGTTATCCCTTCTCGGGTGATCTGGAGAAAATTTACTGTGTTAAAAGTGTATTATAGGAAAGCTTCCATGGGCTGACAAATAGAATAATTTGTATGCTGGTGTTTAATAAAATTCTAAGGACCAGGAATATGGTATGCCTTTAGTTGTGAACATTTATTGACTAGGAAAAGAATGGGAAGGTGGATCATAAACCATAATTTAAGACAGAGGAGGTCAACATGGAGAACCTAAAATAAAATTTGATAGAAAAACCATGATTTAAAAAAGACTGCCTGTTATTTAGTGGTGATGATCATGATGAGAAATAGTGTGGATCATAGTGTAGACTCCATGTAGTATTTGAACCGCGAAACAAAACCATTCTCAGGTCGTTTATTTCCAGAGAAACTAGTACAAGCCAGAAGCAGGTCACTGAATTATGTCCCTGAACTAATAAATTTTGGAAGCGAGAATGAAGCCAATTAGAGTATCTACCCACTACTGTAGTTCAGGAAGCTGTGCTGAGCACTCCTAGGTTATTTTGTTATTTTGTATCATTTGAATTTAGGAATTAATAGGATAAGTAGAGGTGGTGTTACCAGCTCATTAGAAGGGTAAAGCAACAGACCAGTAGGGAAAAAAAAAGAAGGCACCTGGGTGTCCGTAGTCTGCAGTGGCAGTGATTCATCCTAAACTAATTATTTCGGGTCAAACAGCATCACAGTTTGCACTAAGTAATTCCATGAAGGGATCTCCAAAAAGGCATTATACTTTAGAAAAGTAATATTCTTTGATAATATAACATATATATATGTTTCTATATACTCACGCATGTGTACTCATGCGCACACACACATACACACAAAGTCCATGTACCATGCCTTCTTGAATTCCATTTGGCCAAAGGCAAATGTCATAGCAAAGCTGTATGCTTGTATAGTGCATCTGTAAATTGGAGCAGCAAAAGGTACTTTGTCCAAAAGTTGATGGCTGTGCATTGTGGGCCTTAGAGTTGAAGCACCTGGCTGCCTTCGTAAAGCCTTTTGATGTACAGTGTTCCTGAATGTGACTTTTAATCTTCAAAGATAGTTGCAAGCCAGCTTTTTGTAGAAACTATTGTTTCCCATCCTGCGGGTCTCTGAACAGGTGAAGCAAGTCACGTGGAGAAATTGTGAATTTCTATTCTTCCTTACAAATGAAGCTTTACAGTAATACCAGGAATGAACAGTAGTATCTTTGAGTTTGCCAGTTGCGATTGGGAGCAAGAAGTAGCACATTGCTTGTTGTTATTGTTGTTTGTTTGTTAGTGTTTGGTCCCTAGTTACCTCCATGACATCTAAAATCACTCATTTCGGCATGCATTCTCTATAACTTGAATTGTGCTTCTATTAATTTAAAAAATGCCTTACCTGAACTAACTTGTGGCGTTAATAAGACAAGCCAGTGTGAGACAGGGAGAGAATTCATGTTGACGTCATCGCATGCTTTTTCCTGTGCCAATCATATTCATGTTCATGTTACCACCTGGCAAAATCAGTTTGGATTCCGTTGTTTACAGACAATGAAATGGAGTTAGGCTAGACAGACAAATAACTCATAAGAAGTGTCATGGGAACGGAGGGGAGAGAGACTTCAAGTCGTCCTAAACTCTTCACTGCACTCTTCACTGCACGTGCCTCTTATCTGTCATTCATGACTTTCAAATGTGCTTTCAGTATGTCTTTCTAAAAGCATTGTGAAAGGCAACTATGGTCACAGAATTAATAGCTCGTGATTAATTATCTTGAGATGGAGGAAATGTGTATGCACAGAGAATGCAATGGATCAAATTCTGCTGTCTTGGTAGTCTGTCAAAATGCCCGCCACACTGGCAGAGATGAAACCTCACACACGTGGCCCCACCTTCTTTTCTTGCTCACAGCCCCCTCTTCAGCAGCTAGAGGAAAATATTTCCCAGATTTATGATCCTGCTCCCCTGCCTGTGCTCTACTTTTCCTTAGAATTAAATTTGGTTCTATGACTTTTGAATACCTGTTTCTAACTACAACTTAGTTGTCGTTAGGTGAGGTCAAATTTGCTGTTCATTCTTCAGAGTTTTGAGGCTGCAGGAATCTGCTTAGAATAAACTATCCTCAACTTGAGGATCCTGAGTTTTTAATTTTGGTTTTAGTTCACTGTTTTTCAGCCTTGAGTGCCCCTGAGTGGCCACAACAGAAAATGCAGCATTTTATAACTACCTTCCAACTACCAGACTTCTCCTTTGGATTTCTGGTGTATTTTCTTAAATGTTCTGTCCTTCCTTTCATTAAAAAAAAAAAAAAAAAAGGTCTCTTAGGACTTAAATTTGATCCTTTATAGGGAGGCCCCTTTTCAGAAATAATTTTCAGTGGGAAATCCCTGGTGTGCTAAAAGTTCCTTTCCACCGACCTCCTAATTTCCTTCTCCTAATGAGAAGAGCATTAGGTCTCAGCTCTTCCCGCTCTTCCCTGTTACTGCAACTAGGTTTTGTTTGTTTCTTTAGTCTGTGTGTCTGTGTGTGTGTGTGTGGGGGGAGCAGGTAAGGTGGTGGTAAAGCAGCTTTGAGCAATACGAGAGGGGAGAAGTAGAGAGCTCCACGGAGAGTACCGGAAAGAGAAGTTCCATAGAGTAGAGAAATGGCATCCGCTGAACTGGGATGTGGGCAGCTCCACAGTGGGTCACCATCCTTGACTAGAATATCCGCTAGTGTTAGGGTGAGCCCATCATGGCCCAGTTCAGGCCTCGATTCTCCTTGCTTTGCTTGCAGCTTTGTGCCCCAGAAACAAGACTATTTGCTGAGGTTTCACTCTTAGTGTTCAGGTTCTTTGAGAGCTGAGGCCACGTGGTTTTTCCTCTTTCTGAAGCACATTGTGGATTAGGCTCTGTCAAAGTACAGGCAGCTTTGGAGCCTTCCTGGGTAGAAGGGACTGTTCCTGGTAATGGGAAGAGAGTAACTTAGTGCTGAGTTTCAGACTATATTTTTACGGGGATTTATTGGTTGCTCCTTTCACAGAAAGGTGACATTCTTTTCCCCTTCACCTCGGTAAAAAACGCGTATATAAGTCTGATGGTCTAAAAGTTGGAAAGTGGTTGTTGATTTAAATCGCCATCCAATGTTTTGGAGGAAGTAGTCTTTCCTAGTGGGAAAAAGTTGTCTCACCCAGGTATTCGTCTTCCCAAGATATCATCATGATTTTTACTTTTGTGCTATTTAAATTCTCTAGCAGAGAATCATTAAGCAGTTGAGTTAATTAAGAAAATGATAGGGACGGGGTGGCGGGGTGGTGACTTAAATGGTGGAGCACGTGTCTTGCTTGTGTTAAGGCCTGGATTCTTTTCTAGCACTGCATGTCCCCACCTCCAAGTCCTGACAGATGTGACCTTACTGCCCTCACTCACCACCGGGAATGGCCTCTCGTTCCCTCCCCAAATGAGATCACTTCAATTCATAGTAAAACAACAAAAGCTATTTTAGATGGGAAGGTCAGGGAAGAATGACTCTAGACTCAGAAATTGGACTTAGTCATAAGTGCTAAGAATGAATTTAGAATTAATCAGCATTTGAGTCATAGAGACAAGAAAATGTAAAACTTCTTCAGCCTAAATGTATATTGTTGTATTAGAGACACAGAGATGATTACTGAATGGAGAGAAGTCAGAAATGCAGCCGGGAGTAAATACACAGTCCAGATCTTGTCCACTCAGGACATGTGTGGGTTTCATTCTGCAGTGGTCATTCCTAGGAGGGTAAACCAGCAAACATTTTCCAGTAAAAGTAAAGGTGATGACACCGAGATTTTTATACAGTTCTTTTAAAGAAAAAGAAAAACTAGAAATAAAGTAACGAGGCTTATGTGTCTTGCTAGGATCTTTTTCTAGGATCCATTTTTAGATCAATAGATTTTCTCA
Source organism: Cryptotis parvus (assembly GCA_021461705.1). Taxonomy (NCBI): domain Eukaryota; kingdom Metazoa; phylum Chordata; class Mammalia; order Eulipotyphla; family Soricidae; genus Cryptotis; species Cryptotis parvus. The sequence continues at coordinate 89,658 of JAJIBD010005564.1, read as the reverse complement.
AAATGTCCATTTTTCTCATGTTTCACATTTTCCTCACTGATGTATTTTCACTCCTTCTGGGGAACTGAGTAACTCTCCGGCCAGCACCCTGCAGGATTGGCCGTTCATGCTGGCCGTGTGACTTTGTGCAGAAGCACTTTCTCTTCTGCCCTGGACCTTACAGAAAGATATTATAAGATGCTGTTTGGACCCCGAGGCTTGTAATCATGTAGACTTATTGAGGACATTATGTACTGGCTCCTCTGAGGATCTCTGGGGAGATGTATTCTCTGCTTAAGTATCAGAGGAAGAAAAAAATTAAACACAACAAAATACAAGAAATGTTTTTCCTGGACAGCTGAAATATTTTTAATCTCCAAAAGGTAGGGTGTCTGTCTTGGTTTCCAGGAACACAGAGCTAAATCCTCCTCTTCCTTGGAAACAGGGATTTTGTGAATGAATGACCATCACAAATTTTTTCTACAAGCTGCTTTTGTAATTATGCAGCCTATTAGATCAGAAATTTTTGTAAGCAGTTCAGAATCCTTTCTGCATAAACTACAAGAGTATGTAGAAGGCATGAAGCTTCCTTCTGGCCGCAAGGAGTCACCGCCACTTCTTCAATTGCTATTGCTCGTTCTTTGTTGCCCCATAATTCCCCACAGGCCTTGTTTACTCCTAGGATATATGTGCCCCTCTGCTGTAGCTGACACCACGCACACCTCGGAGGCACTCACGAACACACACTGAGTCTTTCTTGTAAATCCCAGAGAGTGTGCTGGAGAATCCCACGCTTCTGCATCTTAGATTCCCTTTTCTAAAAATGGCAGTTTCTCCCCATGGGACCACCTGGTACCTCAAATAGAGATGTTAGCCGCATCGTCCTATTTCTTCTCCACATGACCTTCTTGTTTGTAAATATTTCCTCAAACTAGCACAGTGTAGTGTAAAAGGAAGAGGTTCTCCCCAAACACACAGTAAATTCTCTGTAGACATTTTCTAAAATTCTCCTTTCTTAGGACATGGAGGGTGGGGGCAGGGGGTCACCACAAAAGAGAGATCCTATTTTTGCCAGAGTTTTTTAAAAATGCCTTTATGGGCAAAGAACATAAGACTTTCTTTGTAGGTAAAGAAGAGGGGCCTAAGAAGAGCCGGTCCTCAGAGAGCATCACGCCTCAAGATTTAAAGCAAATATTTGCTTTTGCAGAAATGGAGCAGCCAACCCCGAGCTGCCTGCCTGGCAAGCAGCAGCAATGGTTGGGCAGAACATGTCTTTTATGGAAGTCAGACGAATTTCATGCTCTTTACCATCGCCTCTGACTGCAGGCCTTTCACTGCAGTCTGGCTCCTTCCCTAGTGGGAACAAAAAAAAAGGGAAAGTGATTAAAGTCCTCTCAGTCACAGGCCGCGGGAGGCCATGGGCTTGGCGTCTTCTACAGAGGGAGACCTAGTCCTTTAACAAGGCTTGTGAGAGTTCTTTGAAGAGAAGAAGTTAAGACTCGCAGGGCCGGTCAGGTTCTGTCGTAACATTTGTTCATTTCCCTCTCCTTCATCTGGAGCCTTTGACTTCTTGGAATGGCATCACCCCCTTCGTTAAAATCCTCCTGATAAAAAGGAGGGCGAGGCTGGCTCCTCGCTGGGGCTGGAGGTCAGAGAAGTTGACTTTGAGGAGGAGAGTTCCAGCTCAACTGGAGGGAGTCAAATAGATATTAATATATTTGCTGAATCTGTGTGTGTGAGAGAGAGTATGTGTGTGAGAGAGAGAGAATGTGCCTGCATATGTGGTGAGTGTGTGTGAGTATGTGCATTTGTGTGAGAGAACGTGTGAGTGTGAGAGAGTGTGTGTGAGAGTATGTGCATGTGTGTGTGAATGTGTGAGTGTACGTGAGTGTGTGTGAAAAATAGTGTGTGTGATTGTGTGTGAGTGTGTTTGAGAATGTGAGTGACAATGTGTGAGAGAGTGTGTGTGAGAGTGTGTGTGTGAGAGAGAGAGTGTGTGTGTGTGTTGTGTGTGTGGTGGGGAAGGCAGGGAGAGGGAAGGAGAATGGGAGAGGAGGGATGGAAGGAAGAAAGACAGAAATAAAACATGAATGAATCCTTGAATGAGCGAGGAGGAAATTCTACGTGACCTGAGAATTTGGATGGTCATAATTTTGCCTTTGCCTTAGTCCCAGAAACTTGACTAGAATCCCTCCGTTCTGATTTCCAGGACCAACCCCTTGGACCTTTCTCTCTTGTTAAAAAGGAAAAAAAAAGTTTGCCATCGGTATTCAGACATTCTTATAACTAATAGGATTAGGGGGCGTTACAAAGGGATTTGAACAAGATAATTAGTTTACTGCTTAGTCCACAGTAGAGCAAGCAAAATCCTTCTGAGAAAAGGCTGACAAAATAGGTCCGCAAATGTGTGGGAAATTAGGTAAGACCTCTGCACGCAGACGCAGTCCGCTGGAGTCTTATGAAAGAGCTGCAGCGCCTTCATTCACTGCAGTAGACTGTTTGTCTTTTTTCTTTCTCTTTCAACTTGGCCACCAAAGGTGTGAAGAAAGTGACTTAATTTTAGAGTTAATGGCTGTTGTTCCTAGACTGGGATTATTCTCTCGAAGAGGATAAATGCTACCTTCACAATATTATTTACAGCATTCTAGGAAGGGAATACTTTGGAAAGTCTGAAGAGCTCTTATCAGGCACCTTACAAACAAGAAATTATTCAAAGCAGAGAACTCTGTAAAATATTATTTTTTTCCTTAGGAGGTTCACTATTTTATTTGAAAAAATGTAGCAAATGGAATATGAAGGGTGTGCTGTATGCTTAATGAGGGTTTACGTATGGATTTGTGTCTGATTTGCGTATTTTTATGGTCGTCATATATATACTTGAGACTAATAGAATGAAGACAGTTGTATGAAGTAAATATCTTTTCTTTCATATTCTTTGTGTCTTCTCTCTTTTTTCCTTCTTCTTAAAATGTAGTTCCGTCGAGGCCAGGCTATAGTTCAGTGGGCTGAGCACATAGTCTGCACCCAGGAGACCTGAGTTCAGTCCCTGTTACTGCAAGATCCCCTTTGCCCACATAGTCTTGAAAACAGAGCCCCCGAGCACTGCTGCGTGTGCCCCCACTGCAAAGAAATAGCCGCCTATGTCAAATCCTGGAAGTTAAGAACACTATCAAAGCAAGAGTCGTCAGAGATTTCCGGAGTTCCTGTGCCGTTGACACCAGAGGCCTTAACTATACTCTTTCTCCACACCACTGTGTTTAATGGAATGTTCTGAATTCCTAGAATCTCTGTGATTAGAAGCCATTGAAATAGGACATTTGAAGTCATCAAACTCAGTATTGAGAGTAGCTGACTTACTGGAAAATGCTGTACTCTTTTCTGAACCATTGATTCCTGATTTTTATCAGCATAAGACATTAAGTGAGTTCCAACCATTGACTTAGATTTAAGGGTGTGCAGACACTAGTTTACAAGACAAATCTTGCTCTTCTGATTTCATTAAGTAAATTTAAATTACGGCACAGCCATGAGATTTTGTTATGTGTAGCCTGCAGTTGCTTTCTCAACTCTGGTACGCTCTTTAGAGGTTTGCAGTATGGTCTGCAAAATGTAAAAACTTGCTCTCCAGTGCCTTAGAAAAATCAGTGCTGACCCCTGGTTCACTTATATAAAAATTGTGTTTCGCTCTGTTAGCCATGATCAAAAATACTAACATTGATGCAGAACAGCTTTTTATTTGGTAAAGTAAGGAGTTTGTGAATTAGAGAGAATGGAAACTTCGAGCCATTGAATCACCACAGGGTGAGCTGCAAAGATTATTGAGATAACATATGTAAAACATTTAGAAGATTGCTTGGAATGCAGTAAGCACTTAATAAATGTTTGCATTTTGTCTCATTCACTTAGTGATCTAATTCAGTTTCTTGCCTTTAAATTCTCCAGTGACTCTTCAGTGTATGTATCTCACTAGGTCCTGCCCTCTGAAATCCAGACCGGGGTCCCACAGCCTACCCTCCGTCTCTGTTTGTATGACTTCACAGGCATCTCGACCTTAACATGGTTAAGCTGCGATCCTGATTCTGCTTTTCAAATCTGCATTCCCTGCATTTTTATTTTCTCACTAAGAGTATGTTAGGCTTATTCAGGTGAAAACCCCAAAAGTCGGGTTTGACTTTAGCACTTCTCCCATAATTCATCATAAAATAAATCCTGTTATCTTTGCATTGAGATTTAGCCAGGGTTTCGTTCCTTACATGTCTCTTCCCTGCTGTTTCAAACTGCTTTTCAACATCCATCATGGTTATAAAAAATTACTTGGGCCATTTGTTGATTTGCTTTGCCTCTGTTTTACCCCCTTTACAGTAGTCTCTGAACTGCAGCCTGAGTGTTGCTCTTCAAATGGATATTAAAGCATGTTAAACCTTCTGCTGTTGCATTTCCAGTGGTCTCCGAGCACCCAGTGGCTTCACCATCCAGTCTCTAATTATTACCTTATTTGGACACCTACAGGCTTTCTATTCTAACCCCCAGCCCCAGCTCTGATATCATTGATATCATTTCTGCAGCTCTCGCTCTCTTCTCTTTCCGAGACAGGTTTATCTCTATAGTCATCACAGAGTTTCAGGCCTATTTCTAACTCAGAACCTTGCACATTTCTTTCTCTCTACAACAGATATTGTTGATGCTCCTCAGTGAACCACATGGATAGCTACTTTCTTCAAATGATCTACAAATCTTTTAAATTTAATTTTTTCACATTTCATCCATGTGAACATGAGTTTGCACCTTTCCTTTCCTGTTCTCTGCTCTGTTTCTCTCCACAAGTTTCTCCCCCAACTACTGTGCTATGTGCTTCACTCTCATGCAGATGTTGGGGCTCTGTGGACTCTCACCCGGTTGAGGTGTCGGTCACTCCACAGATCTTTCCACAGAGGGATGCAGGGTTGTACAACCAAAAGGTGCTTAATTAGTTTAACATGTGTTTCTTTCTCTGTGGGATGGTTATATTCTCTGTTATATTCAGAAGGAGAATTTAAGAGTACTTGCTACATTGGGGGCACGATGCTGAGCTATTCCTGTCTTCCATGCAAAGCTTATAGAGATCACATTACTTTTTCTGAGTCATTGCATCCTTTCTTGGAGCGGCTACTGCAAAGTAAAATGAACTCAGAACCTCAGATTACAGGGATCTGTTTCTTGTACAGTTCCATGTGCTTTTTTGTTGTGGTCATTCATTTTATCTGGGGAATACATCCAGGGGTGCTCAGGACTTACCCCCTGGCTCTGCATTCTGGCATCACTCCTGGTGGGACTCGAGGGACCATATGTGGTGCCAGGGATGAAACCTGGGTAGAGTGCAGGACCAGCACGCTTTGCACTGTGCTATTTCTCCAGTCCATTTTGTACACTTCTGGAGAATTGGAATCTGGGATCAGTGGTCCAGGATAGTGAGAATTAGGAGCAGAATCCTTTCCGTCTCTCTCCTTTTGTTCCGGGAGCTTAGCTGTCCTGGCCCTTGCTGAGCTTCTGTAAGAATCTCTCTAGTGTTGTGCCTTATAGCCAGTTGGCATACTCCCTTTATACATCCAAGTAGTTAGAATCCCCGGGGAAAGCATCAACTTGCCATGGCCATTAATTAACTGAGGAAGCTTGATTCAACCTTAGATTCTCATACTCACACTGTACCAATATCTGAATTCCTATATAGATTTAAGGCAGCATATGAAATGCTGACATTGTGCTATGGATCATCTGGGATCTACAGGTAAAGTTCAGAACATTCCTTGAGGAACATGCTATGCTACGCAATGAATTTAAGAAGTCTGACTTAAAAGTGCCCAACAAGCAGCTCACCTGTCATTTTTAATTATGGAGAGCTTTCCATCTATTTGTTTTACTTTGCCAGTGTCTTCTAATGAAGTAGTTCCACCATTTAATTTAATTTCAGTGAGGTTGCCAGAAGTGCAATTAATTGATAAAAGTTCCAAGTATGAATTTTTTTTGCTTTGGAAAGCAGTCTGCTCTATCTTTATATACCATTAAATTCAATCATATGCTTGTCATCCTTGCAGAACATCTTGATACACTTGAAGAAACATAGAAAGGGGTATGCATAGTAAGAAGAAACATATATATATATGTATATATACAATATATAAACATATATATATACATACTATATATATAGAGAGAGAGAGAGAGTCAAGTCCTATGCTGTAAGATTTCTAAATCCAAATCCAAATGTTAGCATGATTGGGTTCTCCCAATCCATCATTAGGTCGCATCTCCGTGGAGTTGAAAGTACATCTGGCTTGGCAAGGATGCATTAGCACCAGTCAGAGCGGGACCATGTGTCGGTCTCGCAGAGAAGATATATGGACTTGTGTACTATTAGAATTGGATATGCTGATGTTGCAGACTTTAAATCAATTTCTGAAACATTTCTACAGATGTTGACTGCTGCAGGTCTGTCAATAGCCCAGTATATTGTGAACTTTAGCTAATGCCTACAGCATAAGCAAATGCTGAAATATGGGGCAATCTGAAGCAATGCACAGACTAAAACAAGTGCTGCACCCGAAGTACTTGACACGGTCTTGTCTCTGTAATGGAATTATTTTAACAATATAGACAATAGTTCCTGTGAAACGAACTTGCCATTACCTCAGATTGTTGCCAAATCTGTCATTTTTTTCAACATCTAGATGATTCTACTGTAACTTATCATTGAATATCGACTAGATGCTTTTGTGAAGTGTGATGCCTGCTAATATTGTGATCTTTTATTTCTTACATGTTCTCACATGTTCAGTATCCCACCCGCACGGCAGAGCCTGGCAAGCTACTCGTGTCGTATTTGACATGCCAAATACAGTAACAATTATAGACCTCATTCCCATGATCTGATGGAATGGTTTAAGGCTCTTTATGTTCCTGGAGCGGGCAGATGCCCTTGGGCTATCTCGCATGTGACAGGACATATTGAGATGTTACTGGTGCCCGCTGGAGTAATCAATGATCTACGGGAAGTCAAGTGATCAAGTGATGTTCAAATATAAGATGCATTTAAATTATAATATAACGTTTTGGAATGGGGTATGCATCTTTTTTTCTTTTCTTCTGTATTTTTTATTGTTGTTCTTAAAGAAAATTCACCATTAAAGGGGTAGAAATGCTCCAAATCTTGTTTTTGCAAAGAACTTTATCTTTTCACACAGACTGCCTGTGATTGTCAGAATCACTCCACCCATAAAATATAAATATCTAATTTTGGATTAACACAAAATATCTAATTTTGGATATTAAAATATCTAATTTTGGATTAACACATGTTTCAACAAAATAGATCACTTGGTCATTTGATATCCCGTTGTTCATCGATTTGCTGGAGCAGGTGCCAGTAACATTTCCATTTGACCCTATCACGTGCCAGTGTTGCCCAATGGCATCTGGTTGCTTCAGGAATATGAAGAGCCTCAAACCGTTCATTCAGGGTCTTGACAAATAAGTATGACCATCTTGTAGGTGGGCGGCCACATGATCTTTTGAGGTCCTGTGGGATCCAGTTGGTAACGGCTCTAGTCCAGCAGTCGTCTCCAAATCACATTACATGTCCAGCCCATCTGATTTTCGATGCCTTGGCAAACGAGACAGCATCCCTGACTCTAGAACAGTGACGGAGGTCGAGCTCCAGATTCCTTCTCTCACTTGAGTGAGGCGTGATATTCCAAGCATAGCTCTTTCAGTTCCTCTTTGGGAGACCCGAATAGTGTTCTCATCCTGCTTTAATAGGGCTCAGGTCTCTGAGGCATATGTTAATGCAGGGAAAATGGTGGAGTCAAAGAGATGTGCCAGGAGCCAGAGGTTCTTTGTCTTTTTCAGCTATTTCTTCGATGCTTTCGAAGGCATTCCATGCCGCTCTCTTCCTCCCGAGCAGCTCAGGTTTTAGGTCATTCATCATATTGACTTCTAATAGATAAAAGTGATTATTTTTTTTTATTTTTAACTTACAAGTTACTAAGCTGTTCATGATTGGGTTTCGTTCACAGTTCTTCAGATGCTATCCCTTCCTCATTGTGCATTTCCCATCACCAATGTCCCCATTTTCTCTCTGACTGCCCTTCCAACCTGCCCTCTTCCCTCTGGCTTGCCTCTGTGGTAGGCACTTGCCCCAGCCTCTCTTCTTCTGGGCTTTACAGTTTGCAATATAGGTACTCAGAGGTTATCATGTATACCCAAAAGTTATATTCTCAGTGACTAAATTTTCCATATGGGGAAAAATACTGCATAAACTGTGTGTGTGTGGAGGGGGTTCATACTCAGTGGTGCATGACTTACACTTTGGTCTGTGCTTAAGGTTCACTCCTAGCATGGCTCCAAATATCTTGTGGGATCCCAGGGTTGAACCCAGGTGACAGCGTGCAAGGAAAGCGCCCTGCGTGCTGCCCTGTCTCTCCAGCCCTAAATGGTGGGATTTGAACATGGATGGTAAATCCCCTTCACCAGGTAAAATCCTGTGGGGTGAGTGGCAGAGAGGAATGCTTGCCGTGGCTCAGCGTAGACTGTGCTCTCTATAGCCCACATTCCCTGGCACTTTCCTGCATCTTACTGCGGATGCATTTTCTACCTCATAAAGACGATTTTTAATATCTGGCATAAATTTTTTATTTGATTCAAATACATAATTTTAACATAGCCAACAGCATGTCTGGGTTGATTTACTTGTTTCTAATATATATTTGCTGCAGTATAATAGTGAGAACCTGCTCCTTATCAAGCACAAAAATTACCTTAATTTCCAGACCTCCCCCTCAGTTCCTTCCTTCCTTCCTTTCATTTCCCCTCCTTCCACCTGCACTCCTCTCCTTCCTTAAATCCCTCCTATCTTCTTTCCTTCCAACCTCTCCTCTCTTTCCTATTTTTTCTTCTTTTCCTCCCTCAATTACCTTCATTCCAGCCTGCCCACCATGGCATATACATACTCTTAAACAATCCCCTCTTTATTTTTTTCTGAATTAAGGATGTCCTTGAGCGTTCCTTAGATAAATGTAACTTACAAACTTCACAAAAGCATTTGAGAAGTGTGTCCTCTCTGCTCGTGCATAGCTAACTACAAAAATCCCCTTATAGGTTATCAGACACTTCATCATGGTACAGGAGCGTAGAACTTTGCACGTGCTCAGAAGTTTGCTTAGAAACGTAACAATTTTAGTCTCCTCTAAAAGAACATGAAATATTGTATCAGAAAAAATCCCATATTATTACTGCTGTCATTATAAATAAATATTTATACCAGCCATAGAACCCCAGTCATATAATTAAAACTCATTTTAATATAACATTGCAACCAATTGATGAACCGCCAAGCAGCCGCGCAGTTCATCAATAAATGCTGGACTTAGAGATGACTACAAGAGTATGCTACCTGCACATCAGAGCCTGGCAAGCTACCTGTGTTGTATTTGATATGCCAAATACCAGTAACAATTATAGACCTCATTCCTGAATGAATTGAGGCTCTTTATGTTCCTGGAGCAAGCAGATGCCCTTGGGCTCTACTAGCATGAGACAGGACATATGGAGATGTTACTGGTACCTGCTCGAGCAAATCGATGATGAACGGGAAGACAGTGATACAGTGAACCGATTAAGTGACTCAGGTGGGGGTTGCATGTATTCTTGGAGGGAGAACAGAGGCTGGATAAGTCAGATGCTGTAGCAGAAGGTGGGAATGTAAATGATGAGGGAATGGCAAAGTTGGTTGTCTTCTGAAGAGCCCCTGGATCCTGGTAAACAGGGCCCAGGAAGACAAGTTGGTGTCAAGAAAGGCCCCTGACCACAGGACTGGGACAGAGTGTGCTTAAAAGGGAGACCAGCTTCTCACACACTAGTATACCTGGATCAAGCTCTTCTGTAAACCTGGAAAAGGAGCCAAATTGTCCCGTGTGTTTGGAAAAGTCACAGGGTCAGAGACAGGATGATGATTTGGGAGGGCCTGGGCTAGACACAGAGCTCTCAGGAAGATGGAAGGTCAGGTAGTTTTGCTGTTGTGCCAGCTGACTGCTTGGAGTTTCTCTCTGCCGGGAATGAGACTAAAAATTTAGGTCCAGATTAGTGTTTTTTCTTGGAAATGTTTAGACACACATTGCGTGTTGTGATTTTTCACATGACAGAGAGAACCAAGGAAAATAAATGAAAACAAAGCTTTAGCTACTAATGAAAGAGAAAAGCTTTTGTTCTTCGCTCCAACAGTTTAGAAGTAACTCAAAGTCATATGAATCCCAGCATTGGAATTGAATGGGATGATGTTGCTCAGAGGTCATATCTTGCCTGGGAAATCTCTACATTTTTTAACAAAATTTATCAGGGAATGCAGTGACATTTTCAGTTACACCGTTCACATTATTTGTGAGTGCACACATACAGATTTGGTGATTAGAAAGTCTTTTATAAAAAAGATGAAATATTGAGGAGGGCACAAAGGATTTACATTGGTCTTTTTGAAAAGGAAAGTTTGACTGAAATTTTGACTTACATACTATTATATGTATCCACAAAGAGATCGTATTTAATTTATTTTCACGGGAGATAGAGCTGCCTTTTTTAAAAAATAGGTCTTAAAATATTTCTCTAGAAAACCGTGAAGACTAAAAGTTCAAGAGATTGGTGCTGTAGGGGGACAAGGCATGGAAATGATACATTTTCTCATAAAGTTTAAATGCATTTTGGCCCAAGCAGATAACTTTAGCTCAAGGCACACGAGGACATCAGTCATTCATTCATTCATCACACGGTTATTGAACCATGGCTAAAGTATCAAGGCATCAGCTTCTGGAAGTAGAACAAGAGAAAAGCTAAGAAAGAAAGTTAAAATGTGATTTGGAACTAGACCACGAATGACTTTGTAACCATGTTAGCAAGTACTTATTGAACACTTACTACAGACTAGGCAGTCTTTGGTGCCGGAAGTCTATATCCTAAAGTTATCTTGGAATAATTGAGAAGGACGAACCTTGACAGCAATTAGATAACTGAATAGCACTTCAGAGTGTCATTATAGGATAGTTTCCCTGGAGAAAAGGAGCAAATATGAGATTGAGATGGAGTACAGAAACTGGCCAGGGAACCAGAAGACACACAGGCATTCAGGAACAGCAAAGGACTCTAGAGTGTTGGAGAGGGCACTGCAGACTCAGAGCTACCAGGAGCAATGCCATTAGCTGATCAAGGACAGAAAGAGAGATGTTAGTTCCAAGAGTTGCTCACTGAGGTCTATTTCAGCATGAGGCAGAGGATGTCTTTGGAGATAAAGAGAGATCAGCCTGAGTTATGGGAGCAGAAACACAGTTTTCAATGGGTCAGAGAAGTGGAGGGGGAACGCTCCCAGTTGGCTATTTTTTCTGTGAATCAGAAGACAGGCCTGATTTCTTAGATTGGGATGATGGAGCCAGGGTAGGTGGCTTGGAGAAATGACTGAGTAAATACTATCACCAGTGGCCATTGTGGTGATTGGAACAAGACATGATCATTCAAGTGTGGACACTGCGAAGGATGTTTCCTGAATGAGGAACCAGCAGCATGGCATCAAGTCATTGGTTTATTTGACATTCCTTTTCCTGTTTTCCCTACACATCGTTGTCGTGGGGGAGAAATACATAAATTAGTATTTATGTATTTCTAATTAATATTCAGACTGGGCAATGTTGTCGTCTTACTGTATTTTTAAAGCATCTCTCAGAGGTAAAATTGTTGGTGTCCAGGCTCCAGAGTGAGACAGAACTAAGCTAGAGCCACACCAGAGCTGGAAGGTGGGGTGAGTAGAGGTCTCTGCAGCTACAGCAGTGAACAGTGTGACCACAGCTCAGCATGGAGATTTACTGAATTATAAATAATGAACCAGTGAGCAGTCAGGGACTGTGTATAGGAGAAATGCTTGCTGTTACAATTCTTCGCACTTCACTTGAATAGAATAGTGCTTGCTTTCCTTTTCTATCATTATAAATAGGGTGTAAGGGGTCTAACTTAACCTCTATATATGGATAGGACTTATACCGACCACCCAAGTCATAATAAGTCCATCCCACTCTCAGAATAACCCTTTTTATCTGCTCCCAAGCCTACTTTTCACTCTGGCCACCACCAAAGGTTTCAGCAAACCTGGAGTTCATTTTGAGGTTTCTCTCCCATGCATTTGCTGTCGTCATTCAGAGGCATTCAGCCATCTGCTAACTTTATTTCCTTCCTTTTTTTCAGGAAGCCTAAGCACTTCAAGTTGCATTCTTTTTGGCCCCAAAGGTACTGTTTCTTCTTTTCTAATGGCAACTTGCATTTTATCTTTAAGAGAAAAATTGTCTAGCAGAGCTTGTCAGTTTCTCAGTTCTCTGCCTGTTGTTCCTCCCATGTCCATGTCATCTGATTCACCTGGCCTCCTCCATCAAGCCTTCTTGTGAGGCTGTAGGGCTTTCTGGTAACCTTGCTCCCTAGAGCTCGTACTCGGGACAATCTCTTTGATGGAGCCTGGTTCCATTTAGGTATCTCCCTTCTGTCAAATGTCACTGCCATAGCATCGCCAGGTTCCGTGGACAAGAGCTGAGTGTGCTCTCATGTCTCATCCACCAGGGGTACTGCAACAGTTACTCAGCAACATCCGGCAACCATGGAGATGTCCCAGCCTGCAAACTCGTTTCCTCCACCCTCCACCCCCTTAATGCAGAAAGCACTGTGCCCACCCCTCTTATTAAATTATTTGCTATTAAAATGATAGATTGATTTCTGCTTCAGGTGCATGAAGACTCTGCTTTCCAGAACACTGTGTTTTATTTTTTTTTTGTCAGTATGTGTCGGGGACACCACGGGGGTCCCCGACAGTGCCGGGAAGCGAGTTCCCTTCTACCTCTGAAGCTGGCGGGGAATGGATGAAGACTCAGGAATCAAATGCAGTTTTAAAAGGCTTTACTTATCACAGGTTCAGGCATACAAATCAGCAATAGGAAAAACCCTGTGCTTAGGATTCCCGGCTAGAACCCCAGCCACGTGTAAGCCAAGATGGTGGCCACCACGTAGTTAAAGCCCTGTAAAGAGGAGACAAAGACAAGACTCCCAAGAAGAAAGAATGCAAGCCCCAAAAGAGAGAGAGAGAGAGAGAGAGAGAGAGAGAGAGAGAGAGAGAGAGAGAGAGAGAGAGAGAGAGAGAGGAAGCAGGCTGATTTTATACCCTGTAACTCAGACCTCCCACTATTATGGGAAGCAGGAAGGGTCAAATGCCCTTAGGTAATTTCTCCCAGCACCTCACCTAGGCCTATTATATGCTAATGTTTTGATCCAAGATCTGCCTGGAAATGCCTTTATAGAGTAGAGAAGGAGGTTTCTGAGATGGCATGTCTCTGTACCAAAGACAAATACTAATGCCAGTTAAATATTTCTCCAAGCCTTCACAAGAATCTCATCTACTTCATGGTAGTTTTGTATTTTAGTTGCCTTTGAGTTACCAGGGAGCCATGCTTGCTTGCTTGGAGGCAAACAGCATTTCTCTCTGGTCTAATTACTTAGAGATCCAACGTGGCCAGGCAAATATGCTGGTAAGATCTATCTAGTCCCACAATGATTGTGGTAGCATGAGAGAATATTTATACCAGCTAGTACCGAATACATGGTCAGATAAACTGCCACATTTAGACTATCCCCCTATCTACGAAGTGACCTGCAGAGGCAATCCAGGGCAGATGCAGAGGCTCTTAGAGGAGTCCTGCAACAAGTATGTTATCTTTCAAAGAGTTAGTTCTTACCTGAATATCACAATTTGAATAATTATTCATGTATATTATTTATGAATAGGATTCCAGGTTTAAAAGATTGCAAAGGATGTTTTGAAATTAAATGTATTTCTGATAACTGAGAACTGGAAAGATGCCCCTTCTAGAACTGGCATAGTATCTGAAGATTTGACAAAAAAAAATTAGGAAATAAAAGATTTAAGCATGCCTCTCCAACCTTGGTATTGTCATTTCATCTCCAGCTTGTTGGTTTCATCTTGACACTGGGTCCAGTTTTTGTCATTATCTCATGAGAAATAGCAAGACCTATTAGATCCTGCTGCAGGGGGTTAATTAGGGTCTGCCCTTTATGGAACAGATGGGAAAATGAGTGTGATCTTGTGGGTGTTTCCCTGTGTATTTTTCCATGAGCCAATCGACAGATTCTATAAGACTTCCAAGGATTCTAAGTTCCCTATTCACTCATAAAAATACACAATGCACTGCTGTGGTGAAAGAGCTTTTTAGTTTTATAAAATTAGGTTCGAACACAAATCCTACCACTTACTGGTTTAGTATCCTTGGAAAACTGGAAGCAACTCTCTAACCTTAACTTCCTTTAGGGTTCCCAAAGGAGGTCCATGCGGGTGAATAAGGCTGAGTGTGCACAGCTCGGTCCCGCTGTGGATGCTTCCTAATTGCTATGGAGACATTTTCCTTGTCTAAAAGTCATCATTCCTGCCTAAGCGCTCTCCTTGTGCTCATTCTACATCGAAGAGAGAAACCAGCTGTTCTGGTGTCTGTGCACAACTGTCTGCATGCTTAAAGTACTTAAGCAAACCCTTGCCTTCTTAACTACGGGTTAATTCCTTTGACCCTTCTTCCTAGCAGTTGTCAAATGGGAATTTTCCCAGTGGTTTGCCCACTTAAGGCAGTCTTTCTCTAGAGACAAATGGTTGAAAAAAGCTCATTTTTGTATGAGAGCTTAGATCCTCTCTGTACTTTACAGTAAGGGAAGGATGTGACATTCTGTGGCTCCCCTCAGGGAGGCCACTGCCTTTACCGAGAAAGAGTGAGTGAGCCCGAGAAAGTGCTGCTTCACAAGAGATGGGATATAAAGGACCAAGTGATCCAGCAGTAGGAGAAATGTGGAGAATGTGCTGGTAATTTTTCCAGGATATTTCAGCCTGTCTAGAGGCAAGGAAATCCAAAATAAATACATCTGTATATTCTTGCTATTGGGTATAAAAGGAGTAACTTAAGACTTTGTCACTCCAAAATTGCAAACTAAAGGCAGATACAAGAAAATATGCATTATTGTAGGTAGATTGCTGCATCAAATAGTTCATTCTGTATATCTGTTAAGCAACTAACTAAATCTTAAGTACAAACTACTACGCAATAAATCCAAAAGCAGTTATTCATAATATTAGCAGTATGCACAAATGGAATATGTGACACCATCAAAATGACATTCACAAAATCCAATACACAAACTTGATTATATCAAATGAGAGGATAGATGAAAGTACTTTATACTTTTAGGTTTATAGCCTGATTTGTTGTCGGCGTTTTCCTAAGGAAAATAAAAAAAGACAGGAAAGAAGTGAGATGCAAAACATAGTTCTTGATCTCTGGACTGACTGATAAATACTGTTTAAAGAACATAGCGTGCACAAGGTGACACTGCTATTGGACCATCATTTGGACCGGAAACATAGCCTTTCTTCTGAGTTTGTCTCAGATTCTGCATAAGACTCAGGACTTTTAATTTAAGCCCTTGGGTCTCTTGGCTACAAGTTTTAAGATGAACCATTTTCCTTGTCACATAGGAAGACAGAAGTTTATAAGGATGCAGGACTCCCTGAGGCATCTGTGCATCTGGTTGTTGTTAGGGAGGGGTCGGGGTATCTGTACAGGCAGATTCAGCTTCCTGCCTAAGAATAAGGGGTTTCATTTGGTTTTGTTGTGATTAGTTTGAAATGCACTCTGAGTAATTTAGGACTTAAAAGATGAAGTCACTTTATTTTAAAATGTCTCATTCTTAAAATTCCGTCCAACATTTTCTGTCCAAGATTCCATCCAAGATTCTCCTTATCGTATCTTTAGTGCATCATTGTCCTTGCCTGAATTTCAGTCCTTTATTTGGGAAGGAAGAGAATGGACAGGTAAGAATTCTCATTAGAGGGCTCTATGTCATGGTTTCAAGGTGAGAAATAGGTTACAAGTTGTTGGTGAAAGCCAATAGCTTGTGCCATTTATTTAAGAAAAGGGGGATTTGTGGAGAAGGCTTGTCATATCTAGTTGTTAAGGCATGATTAGATGGGAAAAATACCTTTGAGAAACAATAAAGGAAAATAAATATCTCTTTCTCCTTCTCTCCTCTCTCTCTTCTCTTTCTGTATCTCACACACAATAGCTTACTCACACAAACACTAAATAAAAAAAGAAATAAATTCAGAAACAATTAATTTGCAAAGCTGCTGAAGAAATGGATTCTTTCAGCTGCTTACAAATAGATTATTTGAGGGGAAAGAGGATTGAGGGGAAGAGGAAGGTTATTAGAGAAATGCACAGGTCTCTATAGAAAGAGATTGAGTGAGTATGAAGAAAAAAACCATAAAAATGGCCTGAGGATTTCCTAGACTAGGATTTTAACAAAATTGTACCCATGTCATAACTTTGGTAACCTAGAAAATATGTAGGTCAAATTTCCATTTATTAAACTTGCCATTCATTGTCTTTCTGGAAGTTTAAAGACATTTGCCCTTTTTCTAATTTTTTTTCTAAAAAAATGTTTTTGACATTATATATTTTTATTGCACTATGATTTAATTTTTCCAAAAATACATCTTATTTATGTAGAAGTTTTCACTTTACAGGGCTGGACAGGACAGGAGTTAAGGCACTTGCCTAGCCTGCAAATCAAATGACCTTGGTTTAGTCTGTTACACCGTATGTGGTTTTCCAAGATACCACGAGTGATCTGAGACCACAGATCCAGGAGTAAGCCCTGAGTACCTGTGGCCCAAAACAAAAAAGTCACTTTTCTGTGATCCAATCATCATTGTTAATTAATATTCTGAAGTATAGCTTTTAACAATTATTTTTCCTTCAGAAATAACAGCAAAATAGTATTCAGACACTGCTGACAGGGACTTTAAGATTTAATTTAATGAATTGTGAAAATTCATTTCCTTCCTTTAAATTTACTTTAATTACTTATAGTTATTATTATTAACTAAAAGTCAATATAACTATATGCCATTGACTTAAAAATATAGTTAGGTGTATTTGGAAACAGTTTTGCCTTTTTTGTTGAAAAATTATGGAGAATTGCTGAATCTTGCTGTTCAAATTGTTCAAAGAATGGAGACAACCTATAACTGTCATTCTATTTAAGGATTCCCTAATATACAGTGAAAACATAATTTTTTTACTTAATGAGAAGAAAATGGGGCCATAAATAGTTTAAACTTTGCATAGTTTTCCATTGTTTAATCCCTGTCATCATATGATTCTCCTAACACCTACAGGAGTAGCCTCTGAGCACCAACTGGTGAGCCCTGTGCCTTCCCCAAATGAAAAGTAATTTTTTTACTTAATGAGAAGAAAATGTGACCATAAATAGTTCAAACTTTGCATAGTTTTCCAGTGTTCAATCCCTGTCATCACATGATTCTCCTAACACCTACAGGAGTAGCCTCTGAGCACCAACTGGTGAGCCCTGTGTCTTCCCCAAATGAAAAGGAAATAGGTCATCTAGTATATTCGAGGATGTAAGTTTTTAAAAATCAAGCTATTAAAGTCATTAAATTAATAGCTATTGATAAACAAGTTGAAGACTCAGAAACAGAGGGCAGAACTGCTACTGGCTCTCCCTGTACTCAGCTGATCATGAGGCGCCCAGGAGAGAAGACAAGTTCTAGCCCTGACCTGCCATCCCCAATAGAGCCTCGCAAGAAATCAGAGGAACCCTCACACCATGAGGGCCACCATTTTTAACATTTCTCTTGGGTGGAGCTCATCAGAGCTCCACCCAAGAGAAAAACCTATCTCAAGCCCTGCTTATCAGAGTCCCACCCTAAAGCGAAGTCTATTTCAAGCCCAGAACCTCAAAAGAAGCCAGAGGAACCCCCACACCTTGAAGGCCACCATTTTCAACATCCGGACTCTGCAGCTTGTCAGAGTTCCGCCAAGAGAATAGCAGATCTCTCCCCGTTGCTGTTCATAAGTAAATGCACGAGATGAGAGCCTACTACTGAGAGTATACCACTCGCACAGCAGTGTCTGGCAAGCTACCTGTGTCACATTTGATATGCCAAAAACCAGTAACAATTATAGACCTCATTCCCATGACCTGAAGGAATGGTTTGAGGCTCTTCGTGTTCTTGGAGCGAGCAGATGCCCTTGGGCTATACTAGCATGCAACAGGACATATGGAGATGTTATTGGTGCCCACTCAAGCAAATCAATGAACAACTGGAAGACAAGTGATACAAGTGAAATAAGTTAATATATTGTGGGAACTCACTGTGATAATTTCATAACTGACAACACCCCAATAATTTTCTGAATTCTTTCATGCTCATTTCAGTCTGTCCAGACAAATTGTGGGTGTTATATCATATATTCTCTCTAGTGGTGTTAGAAGAAGAAATATAAAATCCCTTTGAACTGCCATAGTCTTCTATATGCCCTGTGGAATTGAGTTCCATTTTTCATTGGCATTAAAAACAAAGCATGGGGGCTGGAGCGATAGCCCAGAAGGTAGGGTGTTTGTCTTGCATGTGGCTGGCCTGTTCTGGCCTGGGTTCGATCTCCGGCATCCCATATGGTCCCCCGAGCATCGCCAGGAGTAATTCCTGAGTGCAGAGCCAGGAATAACCCCTGATCATCGCCGGGTATGACCCAAAAAAAAAAAAACAACAAAGCATGGAGCCAGGGTGATAGTACACAGGTCAAGAGGTTGCCTTGTACTCAACCAGCCCCCTACCAACACATATGGTACCCTTGAGCACAGAGCCAGCAATAGACCCTGAGCATTGCTGGTACACCCCAGGTATCTCCCTAATCTCTACAAATAACTAGCAAAATACTCCCTGATTAACTGCATATTGATATTTTCTTTATAAGCCCCACATTTTAGATACTTACACGTCAGTTTCATTTTTGTCTGAATTATGGGCTATCATGTTAATAAAGAAAATGCAAATGGTGGCCTACATAGTAGAAGAATCTGGAGTTTTCTCTTCCACCTGTTCCTGTATAGTCATTTTATATATAAATCTCTCCAGAGACCATATCCTCTTTCCAGAGATCTGATCTCTATGAGATCTCAGATAAATGAAAACATTGATCTGATTATATATGCTAATGTATCAATTATGCAAATTCTGTAAGTGGATTTTTTTACTCCATTTTGGTTTTAGCAGGCAATAAGATATTTGTTCATAAAGTCTCTTTGGAAAACCGCAGTGTAACTCACATTTGTTTTGGAAGCATACTCTCTCCTATAACACATTGAAAGCCTTTTCGGTGTACTTCAAAGTTTATAAACTGGTCATTTAAATTGTCTAAGTCCTGTTTAGCTGAGGGAGCGTGAGTAATAAAGGAAAAGGAAACAAGGAGCTCTCAGTATTTATCAACGAATAACCCATCATTACAAAAAGTGGTAATTTGCAAATTCAGCCTAAACAAAAAAAAAATTAAACTTTTCAGTAGACAAGATTTGGACTGTGTCTATACATGCATCTTTAAGAAAATTAAAAAGAAATGTACTGAAGAATTTTATTTCTTTTCAAAATCATGCCACCTTCCAGCTGGGACACAGGTGATGAGCATCCTCACAACTGGCTGTGCTTTCTCTCTGGACAAGGAGGTGCCATCCTTCTATGCGGCCTTCCTGGAGTCTGATTCACTGTCAGCAACTGTCACTATGTCCTACTTTTAGATATGGCCCATGTGACATCTCTGGGAGGGAGAAATGCAAGCCCTGTATTGCCCTCTCGGTGACTGTGGTTCCTTTGGAATGAATCCACTGGTTTGAAAACTCGGTACAGTCACTCCTTCCTTTGCAGATGGCCTTTTTGTTCCCTGCTATTGCAGCTAAGAGATAATGCAGCACAGAGAAAGATAAGTTAGACAAGGGAAAGAAGGATATTGTTTCCCAAGATCTTGTAAAAGACCATGTGTTTGCATGCTCTCGGGTGAATTTCTTTCTTAGGCACATGCATGTTATATGTTAGAATTAATTTCCAAGAAATATTTCTTACAAAGCTATACTGGCATAGAGAAATTGATCTGAGCCCTGATTCTTCTGCGGTTAATTTTCTTTGTATCATACATAGCTAAGTATAGTTGTTGTGCACATCATTTTATGCAGTACTTTATAGTAAATTGATTTAAGAGTCTTTTGGAACAGTTGTTGGGCACAATTGATTCCGTGGCGGTAGATTGACTTACACAGCAAAATTGTGTCTAGGTTTATTCTGGCTTCTAAGTAGAGTTTTAAGCAAATGATAGGTGCTGGAGTGCCATTGGCCATCAACTTAAACTGTGCAATGCAGTGACACACATTATTAAATGAAATTCAGTCAAGTAGAGTGGGTATCAAAATTCCCATTGACTTCTGGCAAGAAAAAATGAGGTGCATTTAAAATTTTAATGTCAATGTTTTCTCATGAAAATTGTATTATCTCAGAAAGGAGATCCAATAAGATATTTTAATTGCAAAACCCTGTGTTACAAGACAAACAGCTTTATAAAGGATATGGTTGCTGGTGGCATGGGTTGAATTTATATTTTCTTACTGCACTCACAGTATCTCTTCACACTCCAAACAAATCCAACCAGTATCATTTTACACTCAGTTCTCCTGAAGGCTTTGTTCATTTCTGTATCTCCAATGTTTGTGAAGTTCCTTTTCCTTCATAGGCTCCTTTTCTTGTGTGTATTAAATATTTAAAAATACCCCCTCCCCAAAAAAAATACTGTACTTCTTGCCTCTGTGAATGTTAAAGGTCATAAAGATCTGGAGCACAATAGAACAATGTCTCAGAAGAGAAATACATCCTTGCTAAGAAATAGAAACTAATCGGATCCTTTAAACTGTTCAGCTCTGGTTGGTGGCATTATTAATTTTCCATTGCATAAACAAAAAAATATGGCCAAATTATATTCTCATTCTAAATAGTAGAGAGGGAGACCCCAATCAGTCCCTTAAAACTCTCCTTAGTTCTGTGCTGATCATAGGATGTAAAGGAGATTCAAAATAATACTGGGGAAACAATAGACATATAGTAGAGTGGCAGGATACAAAATTAACACCAAAGGGTCAGTGGCTTTCCTATATACAAATAAGAAAAGAAAATAAAGGGATATTAAGGAAACTATTCCATTCACAATTGTGCCACAGAAAATCGAATACCTAGGAATCAACCTACCCAAGTGTGTAAAGGACCTGTACAAAGAAAACTACAAGACACTGCTCCAAGAGATAAAAGAAGACACAAGGAAATGGAAACATATTCCCTGCTCATGAATGGGGAAAATCAACATTGTCAAAATGGTAATACTCCCTAGAGCTCTGTACAGATCCAATGCAGTCCCTATAAGGATACCCATGACATTCTTCAAAGAAATTAACCAAACGCTCCTGAAATTTGTATGGAACAATAAACCCCCCCCGATAGCTAAAGCAATCCTCGGGAAAAAGAAGATGGGAGGCATCACCTTTCCCAACTTCAAACTGTACTACAAGGCAGTAGTAATTAAAACAGTGTGGCATTTGAATAAAAACAGAGCTGTGGATCTATGGAATAGAATCGAGTATCCTGACACCCAACCTGAAACATACCATCAGTTAATCTATGAAAAAGGTGCAGAGTCCAAACTGGAGTAAGGGAAAGCCTCTTCAACAAGTGGTGTTGGAAAAACTTGGCAGCAAGATGTAAAAAAAATGAATTTTGACCTGTATATAACACCATGCACAAAAATCAGATCAAAATGGATTAAAGATCTCAATATCAGACTTGAATCCATAAAGTACATTGAAGAAAATATAGGGAAAACCCTACACGACATTGAAGCTAAAGGCATCTTCAAAGGTGAAACATCACTAACAAAGCAACTAGAAGAAATGATAAACATATGGGACTGCATGAAACTAAAAAAGCTTCTGCGCCTCAAAAGAAACAGTGACTAAGATACAAAGGGCATTCCACAGAATGGGAAAGAATATTCACACAATACCCATCTGATAAGGGGTTAATATCCAGGATATATCAGGCACTGGTAGAACTTTACAAGAAGAAAACATACAACCCCATCAAAAATAAATGGGGGAGAAGAAATTAACAGAAACATCAACAAGGAAGAAATTTGAATGGCCAAAAACATATGAAAAAATGCTCATCATCACTAATCATCAGAGAGATGCAAATCAAAACAACAATGAGATATCACTTTACACCACAGAGACTGGCACATATTCAAAAGAGCAAGAACAACAAGTGTTGGGGCCGGAGTGATAGCCCAGTGGGTAGGGCGTTCTCCTTGCACGCGGCCGGTCTGCACAGGCCCGGGTTCAATCCCTGGTATCCCATATGGTCCCCTGAGGACCGCCAGGAGTAATTCCTGAGTGCAGAGCCAGGAGTAACCCCTGAATGTCGCCGGGTGTGACACAAAAATAAAAAATAAAATAAAATAAAACGATAAAAAAACAACAACAAGTGCTGGCTTGGATGTGGGGAATAGGGGACACTCATCCATTGTTGGTGGGAATGCCGGCTGGTACAGCCTTTCTGAAAAAACAATATGGACATTCCTCCAAAGACTAGAAATTGAACTCCCATTTGACCCAGCCATACCACTCCTTGGAATATATTCTGGGAAGCCAAAAATACACAGCAGAAACACCATTCCTACTTTTATGTTCATAGCAGCATTATTCACAATAGCCAGAATCTGGAAACAATCGGTGTGCCCTAGAATCGATGACTGGATAAAGAAGCTTTGGTACATCTACACAATGGAATACTATGCAGCTGTTCGGAAAAATGAAGTTATAAAATTTGCCTATAAATGGATGGACATGGAGAAGATTATGTTGAGTAAAATTAGCCAGAAGGAGAGAGACAGATACAGAATGACTTCATTTATTTGCATGACATAAATATACATGTACATATTATGATACCAATATCCAAGGTGAAGTGAAACATGACCTTGTAACAGGAGGTGTTTTTTTATTATTTTTTTTCAGGAGGTCTTGTCAAAGGTGGAAATTATCACAAACGTGTGGGAGTAAGAGGCTAGGTAAGACAGAAAATGGAACAGTGTGCTGACAATTGTCGAGGGGGTACTAATACCAACCTAGAACTGAGCATTAAATACAGGCAAAAAGATACACATGACAACCCTTTAATGTATTTTCTGTAATCCATAGTCTTGAGGGGAAGAAAAAGAGAAAGAGAGAGAAAGGGAAAGAAATAAAGAACCTGCCATGGAGAAGGACTGGAGAAGGGGGAGGGAACAGGGGACGTTGGTGGTGGGAGATGGGCACTGGTGGAGGGATGGGTGCTGGAACACTGTATGACCAAAACCCACGTATGAACTTTATAATTGTATATCTTTGTAATTGTATATCTCACAGTGGTATAATAAAATACTTTAATAAAAAAATTAAAAAATAATAATACTGGAGATGGTAGGGGGAAGTCTGAGAATTCATTCTACTTTGTCATGAGCAATCTAGGCATGAAAAAATAACGTGTGACACTCTGAGTCTGTCGTTTGTACCAGTTGTTCTTTTTTGTTGGTTTTGTGCTGATTCGTCACCATTTTCTCCTTATTCTCTTCTCAACTTTTGTTCTCATCCCCCTTTCTCTGTATGTTCTCTTTCACCCAAGCCTCTTTTCTCTCGTTCATATTTATTTCAAGGTTCCACTCTTAATCATTTTTTTTTACTTTCCACATTTTATTTTATTCTTTGTGTACTGAGGCACGTTACGTTCCTCCCTGTTCCTTGGGTTGCTTAGAAAAGGCAGCAGCTCCCAGAGAGAAGCACATTGCCTTTTCCTGCATGATTTAAGACCTTTCTTCTAGAGAAGGGAGCAGGCCTGATGGACAGGAGAGCTTGCCCCAACTCTCTCATCCCTTGGGCTCAGCCAGGTCGTATTTAGAACCAGAGTTGCTCTTTCAATTCACTTTATGTCTGTGATTAATTCTCTTTTAGACATAGTTCAGCACTCATGATATCATGAAAATGTGACTTCGGATCTCCTCCAAATGTCTCTAAGCTGCATAATCAAGGGTGGTTTGTGCATTAAGGGGAAACATTCACTTAAGATTGCCTTTCCAAAATTATCAAATGGCTTTTTGCATTCAGAGCATTATGGCATGCCCGGATATGGGTTATGAACCTCTTATCCTTCTTTGTAATTCAGAAACTGTATATGATGAATTTAAATTTCCTGAATTTAAAATGCATCTTAAAAATAGCACTGTGCTTACTGAGATTGTCTTAAGTATTGATAATGACAGCGATATAATTCACAGATACTATGTTTAACTATTAAGAAAGAGTTTTTTCAGTTTAATGCTGAATTATATTTTTATATCCTTGGTACACTAATATTTTACAGAATTCTAGTACCTCTTCCAAAATCTTTTTAGTGTCTAATCCCACATCAAGATGATATGTGACATTTTATATCCTTAAGATTTCTTGCTAATTATTTCATGCAATTTTCTCAACAGCTCTCTGATTATGAGTCCTAAATCCTAGCTTTTTCAAGACAAGGAAATTGAAATGTAAAGACTATTTTTTAAAAAATATCTATCAAGGTAATATTACTAATAAATAGAATATCAAAGATAAAACTCTTCAGTGACAAAGCAGATACCAAAATCTCGAGTTCAGTTTGCAGTTGGAAGAATGAGTAGAAGCAGGCAAACAGGCTCAGTTACTGCCAGGAGAACTGCCCCTAACATTTCTCAGGTACTTGCTCCATGCCAAGGACTCCACCCCTTTGCGTAACCTTTATCTCCATTTCAAAGATATAATTTTAGGAAGTGATTTGCAAGGAACTAGGTGAAAATTTGATAACCCACCCAGATAAGGTCACTCATTAAGAGTCATAGCCTGCCTGGGTCCAAACCGTCCAGTTCTAGAGTCCTGTGACTCTTAAAAACACACTAGACTCTTCCCCCTGTCCACAGGAAGACATGATTGTTCTCACCTGATGTGTGTCACAGTTAATTCTCACTGAAGCATAGTGTTCACCTTCATAACCAGGCTTCCTTTGTATGCCCCTTAGACTAGCTACCTTGTTGAGCGTCCCAAACAAGGAGAGGAAGCTTTGATGCAGAATATTTCTGCACTCCTGTGTCACCCCCAATATTTCATGATGAGTTCCTTGCCATGTGACCCTTATTATATGCTCATGATTCTGGATAATTCCATGAATATGTAATATGAGACTTTAGTTCACAAAACTAGTTTTTCTCTCAAACTCACAGATATTCCTACCCCTCTGAACTGAAATTCTTTGTTCCTTATCCACACACACCTATTGGATCTTTAAATACATGAAAACAATTATTTTCCATCAACTAGATTTCACTGTGTTATAACGAACATATTTTTATTAAGTAAAAATATATCGTAAATTATTTTGAGCTGTACTGACGTTTACAAGTTGGCAAAGCTATTTCTCACCCACATTTATATTTATTTGCTTTCCTAAGTTAAAATCTAGACAAATACTCATTTATCATTACTCAGTAGTTTCCAAAGTAGTCGTGGAAGTACAGATTTATGATATTCCCGGTCAGACTCTAAGAGAGGTTAAACCGTGGAGGAAAATAAAATTACCAGTAATTAAATTTACAGGCAGGTTTGCTATCTAAAGCAAATTTATTGCTTCATAGTGAAAGATAGTTTAGACACTTTCACATAAAGTGAATCCATTTTTACATGTTATAGGTATTATACATTGCTGTTTCCATTTATATAATTAAAATGATATCATTGCACTCTGAGGTTAATGGGATACTCAACTGGAAACCATACATCGTGAGCAGTAAAATGGCAGCAATGCAGTATCGACTCTTTTGTTAAAAGCTGATGCAGTGTTTCAGCACCATTAGATTACCTCCTATCTTTTCAAAATCTTTAGAACATGTGGGAAATAAGGTATGCCAGTTTATAGAAAAGACATCCTCTTGAAAGTTGCCTTTTTTATAAACAGAAAGATTAAATGAAGATATATAAAAGAAAAAACCAAAACTGTTCTTTTCTTATACCTCTGTTTTTCCTAAGCTATCTCCCCAGCCCCTTCTGCAGACCTTGCCAAGAGGTATAGAGTGTGGGAACCCCAGCATCCCACATGGTCCCACAAGAACCGCCAAGAGTAATTCTTGAGTGCAGAACCAGGAGTAACCCCTGAGCATCACCAGGTGTGACCTCAAAAAAGTTTTAAAAAATATTTAAGGGCCGGAGCGATAGCCCAGCGGTAGGGCGTTTGCCTTGCACTCAGCCGGCCTGTGCCGGCCTGGGTTCCATCCCCAGTATCCCATATGGTTCCCCGAGCACCGCCAGGAGTAACTCCTGAGTGCAGAGCCAGGAGAAACCCCTGAGCATCGCTGGGTGTGGCCCAAAAAGAAAAAAATTTAAAATATTTAAAACATTTTTTTAAAATATTCTAAATAATGCTCACACAAAAAAATTAGTCATTTAAGAATTAGGAACATAGCATTGAATTAAATTGAAACTATTTCAGACTTTATCTGAAGTTTCTTTGATTCCAATATTTCACAGCTTTTCCACCTAAATGTCAGGTATAAATAAAATATAAGCCGCCTTATTGAAGATACTGTTAAGATGGAAGTTTGCATAGAGTCAACCCTGGATGAATCTCATTACCTGATGTCTCATTACCATTTAGGTGTGTTTCCTTGAATGCTTTAAGTAGGGTCTTTAAGTCACCTACACTGAAACTTAACTATCACTTGGCAAGGTCCGCACGAAGGGGCTGGGGAGATAGCTCAGAGAGCTAGAGTCCTTGTCTCATATATGGAGATCTGGGTTCAGACACTGGCCCCTTCCTACCCCTCCTGGGTGCTCTAGTGTCCCTCAAGAAGATCAGCGTGGTCTGGTAGCATCCATCACTGATGGCCTCACATCTCCTGGCTACTGCCAGGAGTGACTCATGAGTTCTCTGATCATTGCTTGGGAGCCTCCACACCCCAAAAATAAACAATGTCAGTATGAAGAAATTTTATGGATATTGCTTTGCAGAGAAAAAAGAGAATGCTAACAATTGTGTCTAGGGCCAGAGCGATAGCACGGTGGGTAGGGCATTTGCCTTGTACATGGCCGACCCGAAGTTCTAACCCCCGGCATCCCACATGGTCCCACGAGCACCGCCAGGAGTAATTCCTGAGAGCAGAGCCAGGAGTAACCCCTGAGTGTGACCAGGTGTGACCTCAAAAAATTAAAAAACAATTATATCTAAATTGTATAGTGGATACATAGTATATATAAGTCTGCCTTGTCCAAAGGATATCTATTCTTCTCAGCTTTAATGATGCTCCCCATTTTTTATTTTCCTAAATGTGGTCCCTACCATATACACATAAGCAGTTGCCATGTTTATAAACCAAGAGCTGGCAGAGACTGTCTTGGCAGTGTTTCAGTGGTTGCTAACACAGACTTGAAGGCCCACAGCAGAGACGTTAACAATACAGATTCCGAGACAGTTCCCCTGGAGATTCTTGCTAGTTTTTCTGAAGTCTGGTTCAGAGGTCTGCTTTTTAAACAAGTTCCCGGAGCTTTCTTATTGGTGATCTTTGAACTATACTTCTCAACTACAACATGATTGAAGTATAATACCAGAGAGCCGGACCCCAGTGGTAGCCACCTCTGTAGGAGTTAGTTCAGTGGCAGTTAGAGTGTTGGAGAACAATTAAGCCAAGTTCAAAGCCTTGTTCCACTAACTACTAGCTATAGGGAAGTAGGTAAATTATGTAAATCTTAAAAATCTTAGCTCCCTATCTTCCAGTGGGAAAATTTATTACATCCTACTATGAATATTAAAACAATGAATTAAATCAAAGTGTATCATGGACAGTTTGTAAAGACCCAGCAAAAGTTAGCTTTGAGAATTTGATTTCTTTCCAAGCAAGCCTGAGGCTATGGGTTTGAGTGCCAGTGCCATCAGGTGGGCTGGGCAAAACCCGTGCACTTCTGTTTAGGACTGTTGGCGTTTCAGTAGGGGATACGGTCTCCAGACAGCCTCTGCCACGTGTGTTCAAACACTATAGCTGAAGTGTTTGATGGCCTGTAGCAAGCACGAGGTATGGTCATTGCTATGGCAAGATGGAGAGAGGCACGTAAGAAAGTCAAGACAGAAACAGGTAGAAACTGTCAAGGCAGCAGAGGTGCAGGTGGGGCACATGGTGAATTTATTTTGAAGATGGAGCCAAAACTATTTGTAACTTGACAGGCGAGAGTAGAAGAACAGGACATGACAGTGACTACTCCAGTCTTTTGGGACGGAGTAGACTGTAAGGACGGTGTCTCTGTCAGTGAGAGGAACAAGTCTTCAGGAGAACGTGGTTTGACATGACTTCAATTTGGAGCTATTAATGTGCCAGTATGGAGGAGGCAGTATAAGAGCAGCTCATCAATCAAGGTAGCGATCAGTTGGGAAGCTCATTCGTGTATGAAACAGTGATGAATGTTCCAACAGTAGCCATGACAGTGAGGAATGGGGAAAGGGCTGGATTGGAGATTTTACTGAGCTGCTTCTGGGAATGGGGTAGATACAGTAGAAGGCATGGGGCGACTCTAAATGGGAGAGCCCAGGGCAGACTGACGGATGAGCGGAAGGTCACTTTTCAGTCTAGCCCAGAACGTATGTGCTTCCAGTAATCCCAATGCCAGGGACAGAGAGCCTATTCCCATTTCAGAGCAATTCTGTTCACCCTCACGATTATTTTTTCTGCCAAAGTTCACTGCTAATGAGATGGTTCTTCTTTCTATCTCTTCTAACTTGTCATCTCAGAAAGTGAATAACTTGACCTTCAAATTTAAGGCATCAGCATTCAGTATTTTTATTTTCAGTGAATGTTCTCAGATAATCATGCCTAAATATTCAGTAGTCATTTGGAGACCCCCAAGTTTTATAGCTCTATAACAGACATACAACATTTTCATTGAAGGTTGCAATATCGTTATTGGTAAAGTACATAGTTATTACCACAATACCTTTAAGTAATATGAATCACTACACGAGGCTATAAAATTTGTTTCTTGTGATAAATATATCTATATTTTTAGCAGCAATATATTATTGCTAATTTACTATAGTAGCCATATCCACTAAATGCCCCAAATTTACTAATCTTGTAACTGGAAATGCTTGCATTTTGTCAACATTAATTGATTTTCCTTAATCCCCACCTTCCACCTCTGGCAGCCACCAATCAATTTTTCTCTGTGAATTAGATTTATGGTCAAATTCCACCCAGAGATTCTCTATCCTTCCATGTGTTTGCCTTTCTCTGTGTGGCTAACTTTACTCAGAAAAGTGACTTCAGGATTCTTCCATATTGCTGCAGATGGGTGCATTGCTTTCTTTTATCATTCAGTGTTTTATTATGGATAGCATAAATATTTCAATACTATCATTCATATATTTAATTAAACTTAATATATGATCTATTGTACATTTAAAAAAATATATATACCACACACACACATCCTCTTTTGTTCTTTACCAGTGGAAGATTAAGTGGTTGTTTATTTCCTTACTCATCAACTTAAGAGGTTTTAATGTCTCTCCAAGATGATGGTCAACCTACTTTTGCATTGAAGACCTTGGGTTACTTAGAATCAAGGCCCAACTTTCAACGTAATTCCATAAGCATTGTCAAGAGAAAGGGATTTCCTTGCTTATTCATGACCCACTGTCTCTCCATGGCATTGCCCAGTACCATTTCTCTGCCCACTGTCCTAGTCAGCTGGAAGATTCAATTTCCACATTCATCTTCCTAACAATCTACTCCAATCAAGCTTTTGTGTCTGGTCTGAAACATATTTTTATACTCTATTGCTTAGATGATATAATTACAGACTTTCCTTGGCAGTTTCATCCCACTAATGTAGTACTTCTGACTCATTTTCCTCGTTCCACAGTTTACAAGAGCAGTGCGTGCCCCTCAGCAATGCCTCCCATTGCATCCAGTGATGTTCAAGAACGGAGCAGATATCTCAGTAGTGTAATTGCAAGATTTACTTCCTACATACCCTTATTGTGTTTATAGTGAACCAAATAGTTTTGACTGTTTAAAAATCACTCAAATCAGCCAACAGTCCTGTGATTAAGCTCTGTTGTTATACAGTTTGACAGAGGAATCAACTGAGGTGCAGGCAGGGTATGTAATTCGTCCAAGGTCACATGATTAATAAGTAGAGGAGCTGGAATTGAATCCTAGTCTAGGTATGCAGTCTGTGGCATTAGTTGCTCTAGTATGCTGACTCTCTCCTTGAGTTACTGCCACCTACGAGCTTCCACCATCTTCCCCAACAACAGAGTCTGAGAATTACTGAGCTCCAGCCTTTTCAGCAAGCTTCGGAAAGATCCCATTCTGTTTTGAACAGCAGCCTGAATGATGCTAAGCCTCCAGCTTCTGTTACTTCTCTGCTCTCTTAGATCATGTTTCTCAGCTTCTACTCTGCATCTACCAGTGGCAGTTTTTGTTGCTGTCACACTACCTGCTTCTATGTTACAGTTCTTTATCAGGATTGTAAATATTCTGAAACCCTATGAATAATTGACACTACAAGTTGTTTTTTAGACTTACCAACTGTGATTTAAAAGTTCCTCTAATCAAAATTAAAGTGATCTGTTTTCTATCCCTCCCATACCTAACCTAGCTCCCTGTCACATCCATTTCTGTTTCCATTCTCACTCTTAATCTTCTGCAGCATTTATGTATCTGGAGTGAGAGACCCTATATCCACTAACTGGTACAGGGTAATCAAGAAATATATTTGTGGTTACTCTATATTGTGATGTTTCCACTGCCCTTGCCCCAGCTTTCACAAAAGTATCCTGTGCAGTCTTCTGAAAATTAGTATTCAAGTACCATAGTCACCCTGGATTCTCGGTGGTTTACTCTAAGAAAGAGCTTTTATCCTTCTCCCTTCTGGCAACTTTTCCTCCTCCTGTTGTCTATGATAGAGTTCACCCCTCGTTAGTTACCAAATAGCACACCTTCTAGCATTGGCTTCTCCTCCAATTTCGTGTGCTATGACTCCACCACATACCTTGTATATTCTAAGCAAACTGAATCAGAAATATTCCCCATGAAGAATGTTCTGTGTTATCACTACAGGCTCTGGGTCAAATCATTTTTTCCATGGAAATTCTGTACTTCACTTGCCTTCTGCCTTTATAGCTCAACATACTTGCATCACCATTATTTTTATTCTGGTTCCTCTCTTTCCAGACTTTCAATATTTTTTAAATTGGTAGTCACTTGAATTTCTATTTATCTGGTCATTTTATTTCCTATATTTGAAAGCTTTTGATCCCACAGGACTATTCACTATACTGGTGATAGGCTTGAGGGATACAACCATATGCCCAAAACACAGATTCAACAGACTGAAAGCATGAGCTCTAATCAGCATCCACTGAAACTTTGTAAGGTCCCTGTCAAGTTGATGGTGGGCAGGCGAGAGAATTAGGATAGTGAGGGAATCTGGGGTCACTTATGGAGCGATTGGTGTTAGATTTTTTGTGTGCCTAAAACTTTGTAGCTTTGTAATTCGTGGCTCATTAATAAAAAAAATTTTTAAAAAAGAAAGTTTTTGATGCCAGAAAGCATTCATTCCACAACTCTGGAAACCTTGCAACAGCTTCTAATGAGTTGCATCTTGTATATATTAATTCTATGAATGTTGAACTGAAATAATGTGATAGATCATCTGTATAAAATGTAAGTCACTTTACACAATTTAGCCCATCATTTGCAGCTAATATTATGTCATTGGTTAGAATAAAATGCTAAGAAAAGTAAAAAAGGAAATTCTAGCCCAGTTAACATGCTCAGAAACACCAGAGCTTGGTGAAATATTTATCTGTATTTTTTACACATTTGCTTTACAAGCCAGTCTCATTGTTTAGCACTGGCAGCTGGCATCTCTGAAGTTTAGTTTCTTTTCCTGACAAACAAAGGAAATGATACAGTAAGTATTCATTTAACATTGCTGATAGATTCTTGGAAACTGCAACTTTAAACCAAATGAAAGTTGATCCCCTAGTCTCCTGAGCCAGTTCAACACAGGCTGAAATGGTCTTTAATTCAACACTGAAAAAAAATTGACACTATTTGGGACCTGCAGTCCTTGCTTTGTTTTTATGAAGTTTAAAGGACGCTTAAATCGACTTTGATAAACATTATTTCTAAAGTATGAACCTTTGTATTCAGTAAGCACTGACACTTCTCTTCCTCCTGTCCTGGGTGGTGGCCAGGGGTACTTAGCCTAAAAGGTGGGGATCCAGAGGAATCCTGCTCACCCGAGTGGGCAGATGAGAAATTTCAGAAGATAACCTAGGGAGCAGTGTCCTGAATACATGTCCTTCCACACAAACACTGTTGGCCTGAGCGAAGAATGAAACCTCTGCCTCCTCAGTTTCTCCCCGTTCTTTATCAAACGGAAAATCCCTTCTACTTCTTAGGATTCTGCCAAAATGAGCCAGAGGACAAAAGTCGAATTCAGAAGGAATGAGGCACTGAGTACCGGCTAGGGTCTTTGGTGTCGACCCTAACCCACACGTCCACCTCCTAATCTCCTAATTCCTAATTCGGGAACGTTGCTATCTCATCAGCCAATTCCTGTTTGGTGCTTGTTGCCATTTTGTCAGCTCAAACCTCACAGTTCGAATATCCCAGCATCGGGCATGAAAGTCTGAGATCACACATCTCACTCGTCCACCTCCTAATCCCTGGAGAACTTGACCAAAAATTATATAAATATTGAGCTAGAACTGAACATGAAGGTGAACTATGCTCCATTCTCCATTAGAGAGGGGGTGCAGGCAAGATTTACAGTGATGATCTCTGTTTTTTTTTAAATTCACTTAGACTCTATTTAAAGCCATCTCTGTCTTAGAAGTGGAAAAGAGTAAGCAATGAGAAAAGCTTGATTGGGCAAGCCAGTCAGCAACAGAAACCAAACCTTCTATTGGTTTTTATGGAATATTGACTAAATCCAGTTTACTTGAAATCAGCCTTCTTTTATCCTCATTTTTCTAATTGCATTCGGATTTCCTTCTTCTCCAAGATCCATCTTTATCTTCTTCGTGCTAGGTAATCTTTTTAAATGCTGTTTTTCATCCAGGCCTTCAAATATATATTGCTAATTAAACAAAGGAAGGAAGTCAGAATCGATGGCAAGCTAGAAATAAGCAATTCTTAAGGAAATGAAATTTTATGACTCTTAAGGATATACTGAACTTATTGCAGCAGTAATGGAACCGTAGCACTTAGGAAAAGGACGTCACTTTCCCTCCCACACAAAAACATAATAGACGTTTGTGTTTGAAATAAACTCTCTGGATCTTCTTTTTGTTTTTCTCTGTAGCAAAATACCTTTTCCTCTTTGAATCAGCTCACATTACTGTCTTGACAAATTAATTAGCACATTTTTTTATTTTCAAAAGTGGATACTGAGATATTAATGCAGAGCTCAGTTGTTTAAAACTTCACGCTAATGAGGTCAGGACCATGCACTAAATCTCTGTGCCTGACAGTTTACCGCTTGACTGCAAGTCTGTGACTGACTAGTTTGGGTCCTAAGCGGCACTGGGGGAAGAGGGATGTAGACGGTGCATCCCATGCACCTCCACGTTGTTGGCAAGTACCTAACTGTTCTCTGCAGCTGAGAACTCTGGGCAATAGCTTCAGACCTTCCAATGAGCATCAGTTGCTTTTAGAATTTTTCAGTTGTTTTTAGCATGATTGTTGTTAGCACAATGCTTTCTCCTTTGATCTGTCAGTTTCTGCTCTCTGGTAATTAGGATGAATCAGATGAGATTCTTGGTGGTTTTCAGATTTGTTTCTTGCATGTGTATTTCTATCCTTCTTGTTAAGGCTAATAGTAATAGGTGTGCAAAGAATTGCCTCTGACTGCCCAAAGCAAAAAATAACGATTCATTTTCTGAGATGAGTTATTTTTACAAACTTCTCATTGCAGCTCAAAGAGGGCTTTTTCCTGATTAAAATGTATTTATCAATTAAATTAAAATGCAAATATAGACAATCTGTGTTTATCATTATAGGAGTATTTTAAAAGAAGGTTTTAAATCAATCTGCTATTAATGTTTCATACACAAGCTGTTGGTTTTATTGTTTGGTCTGTATTGTCATATTCCATTTTGAAAATTGCTTTAAAAAAAAGTGCAAATGTAATTGTACTGCCACTGCCCAGATTTTATCATTCCCCCAATTTCTTTCTAGACATTTAAATGGACTTTTCTTTATACTTCAAAAGTTATGTTAATAGCGGAGAAATTTCCAGTAGTATAACTTTAGGACCACTTGAAATTGAATTTTGAGTAATTCACTATTGGTTTTAAAAGATATTTTATTGCACAGAATTGAACATATGTTTTGTTCAATAATTATGAATAGTTATTAAATTTAAGAGAACTCTTTTATAATTATGAAATTTAAGGTATGAAAAATGCTTCAAGTAATCTTTAGACCAACATTCGAATTTGTATTAAAAAGAAATTTGAAATATTTGTGTTAAAAATCAGATATAATGCTATATGGTAAATTATAATCTTTTAAATATAGGATTCTTATTTTAAATTGGCTTATCTCAAATGTGTTAGCTAAAGGTATTTTTTTAAGCAGTGTTATGGAATCTGATTTGTCATCTTTCTTATTCTTTTTTAGTGATCTCAGTGAAAATCAAATTCAAGCAATTCCTAGGAAGGCTTTCCGAGGGGCAGTTGACATTAAAAAATCTGTAAGTATTTTTCTTAATATACAATGTTAAATTTTTTTTCAGAGTGAATAGATATTTGTAAAGTGGTCAGAAGAAAGTGATGGAAACTCATACATATTTCATTTTACTTTGAATGCAAAACAGTGAGCTTTAAAGTGTGTTTGAGTTAGCTGAAGAGACACTTAGAAAATATGTTGAAACTGAAACTATGCTCAAATTAATTTTTTCTAAACTTTTGATTATTTTTGTAAAATTCAAAGGGATTGTTTGTATTAAAGGCATTTCAATGTGTTTTCATCCTATTTAGTCTATGTTTATTCCAGTAACTCTTTTGGCTATTGTTATTATTTATTTAATAAATACAAACATTGTGAACATTTTTGGAAGACTAAATAATATTTTCTCATTAGAGATAACTTTATCCTAGAAGTGTAGCTCTTATATTGATACAAATTACTATGTTTATTAAATACAGGTAGTATGAGAATGAAACTTTATATCTTTGTTTTTCCTTTAATGTATTTCTCATCTTTTCCCCACATTGCCTTATAAAAGAATATATGTACATATTAATTTGAAAATAAATATGAAACTATACTTTTGTGTTTATCCATGATAAAAATTTTACTCTGGAAGTTTTGCAGAGAGGACTTAAATATCCTCAGCTCAAAAGTAAACATCAGATTAAATATCTCAGTGAAAATCTTAAAATTGTCAGTATATAGTTTTGTACATTTTAAAATTCCAATATACCATTTGAAAATTATGATTTTGTTTTTATGCCACAAATACTAGAGCAGAAAATATTTTCTCTAGTTGGTACTTTGTTTTGGAATGCAACGGGGGAACAAAACCCTGTGTGCTGAGATTATCCATCAGGAATTTAATATTTCTTAGCTACTCATATACAGGTCAAGATCTTTTGAAAGAATTTACTTATGTTCAAAGTTTAGTATGATGGGATCAAGTCCTATTTCTCCAGTAAGGACAGCTAGACAGATGTTTTCCCTTGTCAACAAAGATGACAATTTATATGGCTACAATTTTCAACTTGTCTTCCCTGTAACTGTTTTTGTTTAATTTGAGCTTTCTAAATATATAGGTAAAGACAGAAAAATGCAAGC
This sequence comes from Cryptotis parvus, assembly GCA_021461705.1. Lineage (NCBI taxonomy): Eukaryota > Metazoa > Chordata > Mammalia > Eulipotyphla > Soricidae > Cryptotis > Cryptotis parvus. The sequence goes on along the minus strand of JAJIBD010005564.1, from coordinate 53,773 downwards.
TTCTTAGGTAAATGTTTGGAATTACTAACATCCTGAACTAGATTTTTGAATGGCAACTTAAGTGAACTGCTTATAATTAGTAACACCCTGGAACTGGATGTTTTATGAATGTTTACTTGTTCAAAGGATCTTATACTTCTTTTAATCATTTCTAGATAGTGAAGAATCATCAGGTAGATTCAGTGAGGCAGGGTGTTCAGAAGTGCTGCTGCAGATTATATGAGGGACAATATGAAGAATCCTGTATGGAATGTCACCCATATTGCTTGTATGTTCCTCTTGGAGCAAATCAGTGGCTACACTTCACTGCCCTTTGGGAATGCCATTTGCAATATGACATATTATTATTTCTAAATCCTCGAAACAGGTGGTTTTTAATCTTTCTTCATAAAGTTATTCAGGGAATCTAAGTCTATAAGCACTGAAGTTTATGTGGAAACATTTGAAAGTGAACGATAAAATTTGTCCTTCTGTCCTTTTCATTCATCTTTTAAATTATATGAATTTTAAAAATTATCTGTTATTTCAAAACTGAGTTGCTAGATGTGCTATGACTAATTCAAGCTGGATTTAGCAGATTGTTTCCTTTAATTTCTTTTTCTCTTACATGCATCATTTCCCACCCAAATAAAATACAATTATTATGTAAGCTATTACTTTAAGTCTAGAATCTCAGAACACTTTGTTATTTAATGAATTTGTATAAACTTGATCAATTTGCCAATTGAAACTTCCTTTTCAATTTTTAGTTGAACTTAATAATAATATGGGGTATAGTGCAATATGTGAAAAACTAAACATTCATGATTAGAACAGAGTGGATTGTTACAGATTGCAAGTTTGTGTTCATCAACTCTAGAAGTTAGCCCTGTAAAAGGAACAGGACTTAAAACATGAAGTCATTAGCAATATTAACAATATGTCAGATAGAGATGTACTTGTTTAGGGTCAGTTAGACATGATGTTACAAGATGGGGAAAAGAAAAATATATAAGAATAAGTGGCTGGAGAGATAGTACAGTGGAGAGTACTTACTTAGAACACGGCCAACTCTGGATATATCCATTGCACCCCATATGGTCCACTGAGCCCTGCTAGGAGTGATCCCTATACTTAGTCAGGAGTAAGCCCTGAGCACCACTCGATACACCAAAAAAGATATTTTCATTAAAAAATGAAACCATGTCAGAAGTACTAAGTAAATCATGCAATACACAAGGTCTTGTTTAGAAATAAGATAGGAAGGAAATGTTATAGGTTCTATAGAAAGGTAAGCATTTGGTTTGAGAATTAGAAAATTCTATGGAAAAATCTCTTATTTAAAAAAAAACAGAAATAATTCTTTGAAGAGGTTGCTTCAGTATGTGTATTGATGGGAAGTAACAGGTACACATGGTGTGTTAGAAATCTTCTTAGGAGGCTATGCAAACCGTGTGTGCATGCTTCTGATTACATTAGAGGGATAAGATCACAATGCCTCTAAGTTTCGTGGTGATTGTTGTGTGAGTAATGTTGCCAGGAATTGATTATGACCTCTTTTGTTTATAAGGTATATCAATATTAGTCCTGAATTGCAATCTAGATTCATAAGAAGCATAATCTCCATATATGAGGCAAACAGTTTAGCATCCATATATTAAATTTAGAGGTTTATTTTTCCTGTGGAAGAAAGGGAGTTGAAGAAACCTTAATGTTAAATATTGATGCCCAAAAGAATAAGTATTTTCACTATTCACTGCCTTCAGTATAGCATCAAAAACAAAGAGATTCATCAGGATCATAATTGCAATTTCAGAAAAAATTTCAGTTAAAATGCAGCTGACGGCAAGAGGGATGGTCCTGAGAGCTAGATCACATGCTTCACATATGGGACTTCCAGATTTTGTCCCTGCAACTTGTCTCCTGAGTGCTGCTAGGGGGAAAAAACCCACATGCTGAACAGAGAGTAGCCCCCTAGCACTGCAGGCTGCGGCACCCAAACTCCCCAAATGCAATAATGAAATGTACTTTAAGAGGATCAATTTCATGAAAATTAATTACTAAGACTGAAAAATAGCTCAGAGGACTGGAGTGTATGCTTTGCGTGCAGAAGCACCAGCTTTAGTTCTCAGCACTACGTGGTCCTCATAGCATAGCTGGGAATACTCCCATGCACCAAGTCAGGAATAGACACAGAACACTGTCAGAGCTGGCTCAAAAACAAACAAAAATTAATTAAAATATCTATTAAAGTATATTATGAGAGTGCTCCTTGCTGCTCCCTGCCTCTAAATCCCTCTGCTGTTAGAAATATCTGTGCTATTTTCTTTTTTCTTTAAATAAAATCATGTGTGTGAATGGAAGACAATTGAATTCATATTACTAGAGAATGAGTTGCCACAGGGTATAAATAACTTCATACAAGCCATATCTATTATACTATTAATAATATTAATATTTAAAGTAAGACGTGTCATCACAGAGTTATATTCTGTTTACCGTTTCGGTGTGTGCATTTACCATTTAAAAGTTCGGTCTGCCATGAAGGCTACTATTCAGAGTCACTCAGACAATGAAAGAGACAGCAGGAAGCTGAATGAAAGGAATGTTAAAATCAAGACAGTATTTTGTAGGAATTGTCAAAAATGAGTTGAATCATGCTGTACCAGGTGTAATGCTTTCACCACAGTCAAACTTCATTCATAACAAATCCTAGTTGTGAGATTTTTACTGAAAGCACTTGTTTAATCTTGTGGATTGGCTAAATGTGCTCAAGGCAGCATCCTCACAATGTGAAATTTATGTTATAGAACTTTTGCAAATTAGCAGATCTTATTCCTCTTCCTTTGGACAAGCCACACTCAAACTGTTCTAGACAGATGGACATTTATCTTGCCTTTGAGCATCTCCAGGGAGGACGTCTCATACCTTTTGTGCGTATCTATACTAATTTCTGAACTGGATCAAAATACTTTAGATTTTTCCATTTTATTTTATTACCTAATTTTCTTCAGCAGAAATTTAAAACTTTCTTCTCTTGACATTTGGGAGGATGAGATCTAAAAATAACCAAAGCATATTAAAACATCAACTATATCACAATATTTAAATAACTGACAGTACTTTTGTCATAAGATTTACACTTTTATTTTCACATAATAAAAGAAGCATGAATTAAAGTATCAATACAGTATTATTAGAACCCATAGTCTCACTAAAATGATAATTATTGTAAATGGCTTTTATTTATAAGCAATGTAGATTTCTAATTTAACAGTGTCGGTAGATCTTTCATGTTAAAAACATGTCTTGTTTAAAAAAGAAATGTTACGTTGTGCCATTGTTTTTTCTAAGTATCTATGAGGCATTCTATTAAATAATATAAGAAAATATAAAGTTATTTTTATATAGATATAAAATATTTTTAAAAATCAAGTCTTTTTTTTCTATGAGAAACCATTATTTAATTATAGTTCTGCTAGGATTTAAGCAAACTATATATACTATTATATATATGTATATATATACATATATATAATAGAAGATAGAATACTAGCTGTAATCACAAGAACAAACTGTAACAAACTTCACCTTTAATGTCTTCAGGGACTTTGATATGAATGTTTAACACATTATAAAGGGATTCTTTTAGACATACTGTGTAAAGTAAATCAGATCTACTTTTCTCAGCTTTCATTTTCATTTTGAACATGCTTAAAATGAGCTCAGTGTTCCAGTAAAACTTTACTACTTACTGTTAGAACTAAATGCATCCCTTTCCCATTTGCCCTAATTATTTCAGTTCCGTTAACCCTACTTCTGTCACGTGTATTACTTTACTTTTCCAGGAAAAATATTTCATTAAAAAAGGTTAGGATATATAGATATAGATATAATGTCTACTATTTTGTATATACACATACATTATCTTAGAGACATAGTTTAAGTTACAATATAATTTATTAATCTATCTTGGTTCTCTTTCAGAGAGTTGTGGTATTGTTAGGAAACAAATTCGGCCATTATATTTTTTAGAAAACTAATTATCTATTTTGGGATGTATTGGCAACAAATGATTTGACAAACAGGAAGGAGAAAGTCAGTCTACATATTGAAACATGGACATTTGTACTATATAGAAGTGTATTTTCTCTGATATTCTGTCAACTTTAATTAATTTTATTGATCCATTAAACACATAGAAGGTCAATTTGAAGTTCTATACTAGATAGAAAACTAATGTATTTTACTTGAGTTTTTTTTAATTCTTTTAGTTTTATATCTCTCTACTGTTGTTTTTACTCTATTATCTGCATAGATCATAATGAGAAGGAAGCAAGGTTTGTTTTCCATAATATCGAATAAATATGCATCAGATTTAGCTAATCTGGGAGCTTTGTTGTTTTGCCCACTCCCAGCTTAATCTTATTTAAGTCAAGGTTCATTCTAATGAGACCTCTCTTCTATGTAAACACTGCTAGAGGGTGTGGCAGTTACAGAAGTCACCTTGATTGAATAACATCTGACTTATACATCTACTAAGACTTCTATGTTTTCTAGATTGGGCACAGCTCCTCTTTATACCCACTGCACCCAACGTGGGACAGTTAGAATTTACCAGGAGACTACCACCCTGGCTATGCTGAGACTATAGGAAGGATCATACTAGTTTGCTCTAAGCAGGCGAGTATGACCCTTTCAGTACATGAGAACAAGATACTCAGAATCACACTGGTGCAGATAATAATAAGGACCTTGTGGGTACCATCTAGATTACATGAAGCTCATGAAGTTAAGATGTATTACTTTATATCAGCCCCCTCTCTCTCCAGTGTTTTACATAAGAGATAATCTCAGGATTAGTCCTTGGTGTACCCTTTGTTTATACCTGCAATAGGGTGTGGCACTACACTCTGTTTAGGGTTCTTTGTTGGCATGACAACCTCCCGATTGGATTACTTTGGTGTATATAAGGGGGCTGACTTGAGGCCCCTTCACCTTTTGCCTTTTGGTTCCTCAGCCTTCAGCTTTTGGCTCCTGCGGCTTTTGGCTTTTGGCTTTGGCCTTTTGCTCTTTGGCCTTTTGCTCCTTCTGGGTAGGACTCAGCTCGGGTGACATCCTCTCTCTTTGGTGGGAGACTTAGGCTCTTTTGTATGGTCTAAGTTCGGACCAGAGCTAGAGTTTGTTCATTATATTGGATTGCTGTGGAAGAGCTTTTGTACTATTAAAAGCCATTTTTGGAACTGCACCGGACTCGTGAGTTTTCATCTTTCTCCGGCGTCCTCGGAGGTAGAAGACAACCTCTGTCCTTACACTGTCGGGGACCCCGGCGACGCTTCCCCGACATCTGGCGTTCAACATTTTCATATAAGTCATAACTAAAAATATTTGTAATAATGCTCTAATTTATGTACTAAGTTGATTATATTTCTTTTTTTAACTTACATGCATGGTCTGACAGAAAAAGCGTGGGTCCCCTGGCATGAACCCAGAGCCATGACAAAGCCTACCCGAGGTGTATTCAATATGCCAAAAACAATAACAATAGTGGACCTCATTCCCAATGAATGGAGACCTAACTGGCGCCTGCTCGAGCAAATCGATGAGCAACGGGAAGACAAGTGACTATATATATATATATATATATATATATATATACATATAGTCTATATAGTCTATATATATGTATATATATGTATATATATGTCTTCCCGTTGTTCATCAACAATATATATTATATATATTACATATTTCATAAACACTTTACAAAGTTGCTCATGGCAATTTGTTACTGACATTCAACATACATCACCAATCCTACCATTGCACCTTCCAACCACCGTTATCTCCAATTTTCCCACCCACCACTTAAGCTTGTCTTCATAGCAGGACTTCAATGAGCCCGGCTCGCGTGGCTACTTGCGGCCGCGTGGTTCATCAATAAATGCTGGATTTAGAGGTGACTACAAGAGTATGCCACCTGCACGGCAGAGCCTGGCAAGCTACCCGTATTGTATTTGATATGCCAAATACCAGTAACAATCATAGACCACATTCCCATAACCTTATGGCATGGTTTGAGGCTCTTTATGTTCCTGTAGCAAGCAGATGCCCTTGGGCTCTACTAGTATGAGACAAGACATATGGAGATGTTACTGGTGCCCGCTCGAAAGCAAATCGATGATAAATGGTAAGACAGTGATGCCAAAAAATTACAAAATATAAAATTCATGACTTATAATAAATTTTTAGCAATTACTAGCACCCTGGCCAAAAATCCTTAGAACAGAGAGAAACTTTGGAAAGGAGATTAGTTCCTTTATCAAGGGTCTTGATAGTCTTATGTTCAATTAAACACCATTAGGTTTTCAGAACTTTCTGAACCAACCAGTTTGTATGGAGTGTGATTTTTGGGGAGGGGGTTTAAGGACCACACCTTAGTGCTCAGGACTTATTCCTGTCTCTGTTTTCGGGATTACTCATAGGCTCAGGGAGCCATATGAGGTGCCAGGGATCAAAGTTGGGTTGGCTGCATGCAAGCAAGCACCCTACCCACGAGTATCATTCTGACTCCTAAAGTTTAATTTTAATCTGAACAGAAATACCACCACCCCAGTGTTCACATTGGTACATTTGAACGTAAGGGACAATCGGGGGGTTGTCTGGATAATTTAATGTGTAACACCTCTTGACCTCAGCTGAAGTCAGTGGCACATCTGTGGGAACTGTCCCTGGTCCTGTAATTTGCCTGTTTTTGCATCGCTCCAAAAATAGTTGGAGACACTCCCCAACCTAAGTTTGTTACTAGTAACCTCTAAAACTTTGCATTTTAGTTTGAGAATATCTTAAAATCTCCACATTGATGGCACTCTTTTCACACAACAATTAATCTGCATCTTGATAAATGTTTTCCCTTCAAAATTAAGCAAAACAAAAAAATCTGTTTTCTATGTTCTTGAGACAGATCATATCTTTAGATCTTTTTATTTATCCGGTACCAAATAGCCACAGATATGACCTCTGAATTATATAATGTATCATTAAATGTTGATCTCTAGTTTATATTCTCATCAAATAATGTGAAAGTTGAGCAAGATTTGTGTTTACAGCTCATTATTTTTGTGCTCAGTCACTACATGTTTCAACTTCCTTGTAGTTTTTGAGAACAGTCTTTGTTAAGGTGCTATGACAAAATGCTGAGAATAACAGACATTGACCCAGTTCTTTGTGGTCCTTGTAAATATTGATTATTAGGAACCAGAGATAGCACAGCATGAATGGACCTTGCCTTGCACACAGCCAACCCAATTTCAATCCCTGGCATGACACATGGACCCTCCAGGAGTGATTCCTGAGCCCAGAGACAGCAGGAAGCCCTGAGCTCCACCGGGTGTGACCTAAAAGTCAAAGGAAGATAATTTCCCTAAGATTACAAGACTTTTTCACGTAGTCATTTAGACATTTGGATGTGCCCTAATATTTTGACTTTACCCTAGTTTTCCAAAATCCTCTCCCCTAGTATCTGTTCTCACTTTAGCTTACGACAGAAATGTCTTCCCCCTAGTCAACATTTCCTGTAAACATTGGTGTGTTTAAGCACAGAATTATATTTGATTAAACTATTCCCTTCCCTAGAGAATACTCTCTTTATTTCTCAGATGACCATTTCAGTTTACGGTGATCTTTTCTTTAAAATTCTCTAGTATTGTATTATTTACCAGTAACTTGACCCATACAGATTTAACTTGAACTGTCATTTGTAGAATCAATAGTTTCTATAAGGGCTTCCTTAACTAATTGTGTAATGAATGGAGACATACACACTACATGATTGATTAACTTTTAAATCAAGGTTTCATTAGACATTTCCAGGCTACTTAAAAAGTGATCGTATTCATGTGAGCTTTGCTTTTGCATTGTAGAAATTGTAATGGTGATAATATTCCTTTTTCTTAAGTTATTTTGAGGAATGCAGAGATGGGCTCTCTGAAGACCCTGTCATGTGCTGTTTATTCAGTGACTGTCAGAAATCATTGGCCATTTTAGTTTCTACCCCTTTCAATCTGTTTACTTAGACTTACTCAGACATTAAGGTTCACTTAGTTATGTTTCCTTGAATTTCTTTTTACTGTCTCTCTCTAAGCGGGGGGGGGGGGGGGGGGGGGGGGGGGGGGGGGTCTAAGCTACCATTAATCTCTTTCCAATAAATTGGCAAATGAACGGAACTTTATACCATAGATTATTATCATAAATGCTGAGATTGCCTAATTTCCCTTTGAGAAAACCAAAACAGTGCTTGAAGCACTAAAAAGTCTTTAAACCCTCAAATAACATAACTGATTTTGACTACCTCAAAATAATTCACCCTTTTCCTTATTCACTAATGCCTAAATTATCAGTGCTGAAGTTTGTACCAAGGTTAATGTCAAGTTTGGTAAAATTTCTGAGATGTTTATGTAAATTATTCTATAGTCTTTCAATGTTGATAAAGATTGTTCTAAGTATTCTTACTCAGTATTATTGCTTAAATCTTGAACAGCTTCTTTTTTTTTTACTTTTTGGGTCACACCCAGCAATGCTCAGGGTTACCCCTGGCTCTGCACTCAGGAACTACTCCCAGCGGTGCTTGGGGGACCATACGGGATGCCGGGATTGAACCCGGGTCTCCGGTGTGCAAGGCAAATGCCCTACCCACTGTGCTATTGCCCCGGCCCCTTCAACAGCTTCTTAAACTGGTTTTCTTAGCATAAAGTGTCTGTATATTTCGGCATTGAAACTAATGTGAATTAATACACACAGGGGAAGAAATAGTCAAGTCCACACCCTTAACAGTATTTTTTAGGAAACAAAACAGTATTTTAGTATTTGATTTACATGCTTTTGCCAAGTTTTTGAAAGCGGCAAAATGTTGTTCTTCCTTCATGCTAACTCCATCACAGATACTCTGATGTGTTTCAGTTAAGTAAATTTTTTAGAATTTGCCATATTTCAACTTGTAATAATATAAATCCAACTTCTGTGTCTGGAGCCTAAGTAAAATCTAGAAAACCAGATGATAGTCATGGTAAATTTTGTTGATATGAGAGACCCTTCCTCGCTTAGAAATTATTAAACATGTTTATTTTCTGTACTTTTTCAGACTTAAGTGTTTTATATCTTATGGTACTTAAATTCATACACAAAGAAAATTTAATAGAAGATATTTACTGGGCTTGGACTGAGCAGTTAATACACAGTATTTTCTGGGTAAAAGCAAAACCAACTCAAGTTAATGCAGGCAAATTCATTTAATATGTAATGCAACCACAGAACGGAATTTAAATTGGGAAAAAAGGAAGGAAGGAAGGAAGGAAGGAAGGAAGGAAGGAAGGAAGGAAGGAAGGAAGGAAGGAAGGAAGGAAGGAAGGAAGGAAGGAAGGAAGGAAGGGAAGGAAGGAAGGAAGGAAGGAAGGAAGGAAGGAAGGAAGGAAGGAAAGAAGGAAATGGGACATCACAGACAGATACTTAAAAAACAGACATGATGGCTCCAATTATAGTTTTGAATGCCAAGGAAGCAAATGTTAAATCGTTTGTCATTTAATATATCTATTTTTAAATTTTATATTTAGCAGCATTATATATTCTGTCTCATACAAAATTAATAAAACTCTAAACTAGGTTTAAACTATTTATAGTTATAGAAAGTCAGAACACCTTTCCAAATTGTATGTGTGCAAAGCAAATAGTAGCATCTATTAAGTATTGGTTTCGTGAATATACATGCTACAATGTTTGGAACTAAATTCACTAATTCTAGAAAAATTTAAAATGGACCATCTAGAGTTATTCTAGAGCATTGAAAGAGGAATGATTGCTACTCAAAAGAGAATCCTAAAGTGTTAATGCTAATAGAGCTAGCTCTCAGAGACTGTCTTATTTTTGTAGCATTGATTTTATAAAATTAAAGATAGAACGGTTTCTTTAAGACATGCCCTTACAAACGGGGACAATGAAGGACTCAGTAGTAAAGGGTTTGAAATTTGAACAGAAGCAGAGGAATGTGTTGGCTGCAGAGCTGTATTTGCAGAAGGTCTGAAAGAACCCTTTAACACAACTATAGTGATATTACAGTTTTTCCCAGAAATTAAGAAAAGCAGGAACTTGTTTTCCTCTGAGGAGTATCCGCAGTAGCAATGCTTTTGTTTATTTTGTAACTTCTCTCGTTATTCTTCCAACATCAAGCCATTTACTCCCTGCTCTCTGCATATAACATAACTTCTTGGGAGAAGCAAACAAAAAAAATCCCTTAATGATTCCAAAATTCAAACTAATTTTATGGTAAAACTGTAAATATCACAAAACAGCTAAATTCATGGTAAGAACGGACCCTTCCCTATTTATGGAAAGTTCAAGTGCCTAGGTTTGAAAAGCAGTAAAGAAGGAAATAGCAGTATGAAAGAAACAAGATGCAGAAAAAATAGTCCAGATACCCTGAAATATATTATGCTTTTGCTTGGTTTTGACACTGTTTATCTTGAGCCATATGCAGACAAATGATGTTCCATGTGGAGACGCGCTCTCCGGAGCAGTGATACCAGCACAAAACTCCACAAACATCCCTTTGAATAGAACAAACTCCACCACTTGATGGAAAAAAAAACCACTTATGAGTGTGATTTCCATTGTCCTTTCCTATGAGAAGGTTATTTTAGTGCAATGCTTTCTTTCTCAGCCGACATATATATATACACTGCAATACAACACTGGAAACTTTTGGGGGGGGCTTGCTTCCTGTGGGTGTTAGCATTACCATTTAGCACTCTGTTATGAATCACAAGCTTTCTATTAAGTACTGCTGTTGAGAATCTAAAGAAGCCTGTAACCATGAGCACTGTAGAAGAGGGGTGAAATGGCCAGAGTTTCCAGTGAGTCTCAAGTTCCCCTGAGGTTCAAACAGTAATCTGCCTTCCAGTGCTTGTAGGACAAGATTTGCTTGAGTGCTTTCTGGCCTGGGAGGGCTTCCCCTTTGTGTATAGTATGCATGATTTAAAAGAAGCTGTGTCAGCACTGATTTATACATTGACAGCGAAGGATAATAAGATATGGGCAAACATACAGCTCACCCTTTTACAGATTAACCTGGAGACTGCATTAGGCAAATTTGATAGCATTAAAAGATTTTGCCAATTTGTCTGGAAACAATTTCTCTTTTGTAGGGTGTCAAGGGTAACACTTCATGCCATTGTACTAATTTAAATGGCTTTGATAAATTGTTCAAGAGGTTAGAGAATTGTGGTATAGATATATATTTAGCCCTTTAAAATAAAAAAGGCTATTAACTTAATTGTTAAATGAATTTAATCTGTAAAATTCAAAAGTGCTAACCATGTAAGTGTTTTCTTGGATCCAGAACAGCCCCATTACATCATGAGACTCTCAAAGTCTTCGAAAATAAAATTGCGCTTCCACATTTGCATCCTAATAAGTAGATATGCTTTAGGCTGTTATAAAGCATGGATGGTAGTTGTTATTGGAGGGGAAAAACTTAGTTTAAAAAAGCAACAAAATTGTACTTTCTCCAGTGTTCATCTATAGATAGATGATATAGCTATAGCTATAGCTATAGCTATAACTATAGATATAGATATAGATATAGATATAGATATAGATATAGATATAGATATAGATATAGATAGTACATGGCTAAGATCATACCATTTGCATGACAGCGAGGTAGTATTGTGTGTGATTCTGTTTCCCTAGAGACATTCTCAAAATGATATGTATATTTCATGAGCCATTCTCTATGTACATAATTTCTAAACCAAGGAATCTGAAAACAAAACCCTTCCAAAGTCACTGGATTAAAAGATGCTCCTTTTCTTTCAGTGTCCTCTGAAAAAAGGCAGCTATTTCATGCTATTATTTGAGTAGTTCTTTAAGACCAGAACTCAACTGGAAATTAGCTATTTGTTTGAATCCTGCACTTAAAAGAAGATATATTTGTTTTATGACCAGATACACAGGCATCCTTCCCAGGGTACAGCTTTCTAAAAACTTACTGTTTTCATCAAACATTTTATTTCTAGTACAAGTAAATCATAAAATAATTTTATTGAAATAACTATCACAGTATCAAGCTGTTACATTAAGGAAACTGTTTATAAAAATAAGTTAAAATGCAGTAAATAGGATTTAATACCTACTGAGACATTAATTTTAACTGAATAAATTTCTTAATGTGAATAATGATAATTTAATTCCTCCAAAAATGTCAGGACAAAACAACCAATTTTCTAAGTGACTTTTTTTAATTTTAGTCTTTGAATTTAATAATTGTCTACTTTAACTCACTGAGAAAGTTCATTTTTTTAAATTTTGTACTGTTCTGAATGAACTAATACAGCTTTCAACTTGTTTTTGGAATATGCCGGTAGTGTATACACGATGTAGTTGCTGTATATATTTTTCAACTGGAGCTGAAATTAGCGTCTGTGAAAAACCCATTTTGAATCAATTGCTTAATCTTGAAAAGACAACTTATTTCTGGAGAATGAGATGATCTATAAAGTTCCTTAACTGATAAATATGCTGTCTTTATCATGAACCAAATTTACATAGTATGATAAAGGATGAAAATTATGAGACTGGTGATGTTTTATAGAATAACTGCTAGCGCCCTGAAGTGCACCCCTGGTTGGGAATAGCAAAGAGAGAGCAACGGTTCAATCTTCCTTTTTCTGGTTTTGGAGTTCTCAAAGGAAAACTGCTTTATAAAGAAGAAAACCTAAAAGTAGTCTCGCTCCTTCTTGCCAAGGATAGTGAAATTAACATGCAGCTGGGCTTGTCTGATAAATGGATTCTGTTAGGTCACTGAGGGGGTGCCTGTGACATTAAGTGATTTACAGTCCTTTACCTTAATGAAATTGTTTCAGCAAGATGACGCTGAAAGCTCTTAATGGATAGCTTTTCTTGATGTAATGAAATTGCATTCCTATGGCATTTAATATAAGGTGCAGTTATTATTTACCGGAGCTTTCCAAAAGGCTGCTGTTTGCACAGACAGTTCAGAACAAAAAGAGATTTCAGTGGCAGCACTGAGGCCAGAATGGTTTGTGACATTCTTAAGCAGATGAGTGTATTTGTGCGGCGGGTCCGTGAGTACAGTCAGCGCTTCTGAGACCCGTCAGATGCCTTCCTTTCACCTAACCCCGAGTCTTCTCCTTTTACATATATTTTAATCTGTTTAACAGGCAACTGGATTACAACCAGATCAGCTGTATTGAAGACGGGCGTTTAGGGCTCTGAGGGATCTGGAAGTGCTGTAAGTACTGCTTATTCTCTTACTTTCCTGGGAGCTTTGTGTCCGGGAGGTTCTAACGGGAAGCTTATCTGCTTGCTTAAAACCTTGTATCAAAATGGTCTCCTAAAGAGATACCTTCAATAACTCGGGGAATACAGAAAGCAATGCCAATGTGTGTGTAAAATGTAGTGTATCGCAACTGTATGCTTGATCAAATTGTCTAGGAAGGAAACTACAGTAGTCTTACAGATTATCCTTTATGTATTCTGGAAGAAAATATTTGTAGTCATGGGACATGTGAGGCTTTTCACAACTGCATGATAATAAAATACCATTTTAAGAGATATATGGACCCAAAAAGTAAATGTAAAATCTCTCAGTAACTAATAGCTTGATATATTTTATAGTTTTCTGCAATGGAATGCGTTTGCTTGTTTTGTTAAATGTCATTTTTAACAAGGTAACTTAATTATAGAGGTTGTTTCAATTTTCTAATTTTAAAAGCTACCTATGTGGTCCATTTGAAAGTCTTTGCTCTGACTTTATAAAGCACAAAATAAAGCTTTCTAGCATAATTGGCATTCTCTCTCTATCCTGGCTGGGTAAACATGGCTGATAAAATTGGCTAGAGATACTGTATAATCTCTGCATACCTTTGATTTAGTAAAATAACCTATATGAAATTATTCATCGTAATAAAAATAACTTTACTGGAAACTAGAGTTACTCAGCTGCATATAGATATCTGGAAATTTTCTTCAAATATTTAAATTTCTTGCATTTGAAGTATCCTGTAAACCTTATCCTTAAATACACTTTTTCTATTTTATAGTTTATTCCTGACTCACTTTATTCAGAAATCTAAAACTGAGTTCATGTAAGGAGGTTTTGAATTTCTAATCCACTCTCAAATTTACCCAGAAATCATGAAATATTCGTGTAAAAGTGTTCCATGGGTTTATAAACTGAGTTTGAAGGACATCATTTAATCGAAAAGTATAATTTCAAAGTCTAATTTAGTTTAATGTTTCATCTAGAATGAATTTATTTTATCAGTACTTTTAGTATCACTTGCTTTCAGTTTTGAGTAAATTGTTAGATGTTTAAATATGTTGTAGGTTGCTAATTAGTATTATTATTGTCATCGTTATTTTATACTTTTTTTTATCTGTGCTCATGATTTGTCCCTGACTCTACACCAAAATCGCTTCTGGTGGTCTCAGGATTATAGCCGGTGCTGGGGATCAAACCCAAGGCGTCTGTGTGCAAGGCAAACCCCTTACCCACTGTACTGTCTCTCCTGACTCCTGCCATTATTATTTCTAAAGGCATGTCAGAATGATCTGATTGAGATCATATGAATTATATAACTATAGTATTTTTCTGACCACATGAGAGGGCATCTTTGCTTTTCTATTGATAGCACTCTAGCTTTTTTTTTAATGGGAAAACATTCAGAGTGTTTGTCACGGACATTGTAGTCGTAAGGCTACACTTTAAATATTTCTGCAGACCCATTCTAATAAACAAAAACTCATGTATTTTAGGCCAGAATAATTAAGATACAGATATGATTTCATAATAGTGGTAAGAGTGTTCTGATATCTAAATTGTGTCAGTGTCACCTAACTTTGTAATAACTACATAGTGAATGAAGGTGATCAAAGCCACTTTTTAGTGAATCTGGAATTTCTAAGTAAGATTATGAGCAATAGCAATTATTTTTTTTTGCTTTTTGGGTGGGGGTTCACACCTGGCAATGCTCAGGGGTTTCTCCTGGCTCTGCACTCAGGAATTACTCCCGGCGGTGCTCGGGGACCATATGGGATGCTGGGGATCGAACTCAGGCCAGCTGGGCTGGCCGCGTGCAAGGCAAATGCCCTACCCGCTGGACTATCGCTCTGGCCCAATACCAATTATTTTTTATAGAAAAGTATGCTGAATACTTTGATGAATTAAATCTCAATTTTGATGTTAAACTAAAAGGGATTAAAGACTAATTTGATATGTAATGATTTATATATATGAGTATGCCTAATACACTGAGTACATGCTCAGTATTCGCTATATAACGTATACTGTCGCCCATCTACCAGCTCGTGTGTCTGCTCATCTGTCTGTCATCTGTAAGGCCGCATCTGTGCCAGGAATTGTGCTAAGTATGGAAAACCTTTTAACCACAAAAGAGAAACTACTTACTTCTACGTTTTAAACCAATCATGGTTTTTAAAAAAGAAAATTCATGAAAGCATAGCCGCCTCATGCAGTTTATCATGCCAGCAAAATACCTGAGACATGACTTGGGCAAGAACCACTGTCACGAAACATAGAAAAGTTATAGGCGTGGTAAATAATATGGAACAAAAATAAAAACTCATGGGGATTCTGAGGACTTTTGTACATAGGCATTAAAGAGATATATATTTCATGAATGTTGGATTAAAAATAATTAAAATTAACACAATACCAAATAATGCATTTTATTTTTCAAAATGGTGGAACTATTTTAATTTTTGTGATATGTGAAGCAGTTTTAAAGATTCAAATGTTTATATTTTAAATATTTATAGTATAAACAACTGTAAGAGATAGATGTTAATAAAATAATTTGAAATATTTAAGGTAAAAGTAGATACAGTTTTCGAAAAACGGGACTTTACCAAGTCCAAATTTCTCCTCACGTAAATCAAAAATTCATCAATTATAAACATTTGGTCAGAAGTATTTGTAATAGAGTTATTCTAAAAAATTTTCCAGAAAATTGTGTCTTACTTGTTAGTGTCCAGCTTACTCTTTAAGCTTTATCTTCTATTGCATAAAATTAAAGAAGGAATATGCCCTGTTCTGTATTTTTAGAAATCTTGGTTCCGTATTCCTTTTGTTATTCTTTTTGTGTTGGAACCATATTTGCCTGTACCCAAGGCTTACTCCTGGCTGTGCTCAGGGATAATTCCTGTGGTACTCAGAGGGCCGGATATGATGTTGGGGACCACATTGGTGATCACTGCATGCAGGACAAATGCTCCGCCTGCTGTATTCTCTCTCCTTTCCCATGTTCCATTTCTAACGTACGGATATCCTTATACCAAGAACAAGGTGAGAGTAATCATCATAGGCACCCAAGAAAACAGACATTTACATAGATGTGCACAAAAACACTAGAGAGGGTGGATGGGGTTTGAGAAGAAAAGGCCAAGAAATAAAAGCAAAGAGTCAGATTCTCAGTGAACCTATTGCAGCCAACTGTGGAGATCTGATTAGTTGAATGTTAAACTGTTTCTTTTTCTTTATGCTGAGATGCCAACTCAAATTCAACCATGGCAACTACACCCAGATCAATATGTTACTTTCTTCCTGGGAACTAAATTTATAAGTGCTGTAGATTCCAGTCTTAGACTGCCAATCAAATTATCAAGTCAAACACTTCATGCTTACATATCATGATGTCCAGGGGCCGGAGGATTGTACAGCAGGTAGGGCATTTTCCTTGCTTGTGGCGGACCCAGCTTTGATCCCGGAATCCTATATGGTCTCCCTGAGCACAGCCAGGAGTAATTCCCTGAGTGCAGAGCCAGGAGTAACCCCTGAGCATTGCCAGGTGTGACCCCCAAAAAAAAAAAATAAAAATCATGATGTCCATTGTACAAGAAACTTTCTTATTACAAAGATGAAATCCTGAGGTGGAATAGTGGAATAAACTTTGATACAGGAAACAAATATTTGAAAAACTAAGATGTGTAATAGATACTTGTACACTGAATTAAAATGCTTAGCTAATTTGTTTCTTCAACAGCATTAAATGGATTAAAATTCAGCTTCAAAATTATACCCATTGACTTAAATTAAAATGAAAACTATTTTTTTGTTGTAAGAAACTTTATAGTTTTACATCAGTTCATGTCTGCTCAGTGTGAATTATATTTTAAAATACCATTTTATCCCCAAAGTCACATTGTAGTGTATTTTGGACCCTGAAGATTTTAGCTACACAAAGTCGATATAGACATTCAGAGTGGGGAAGGCGGTCATTTAAAAGTGAATCCCTTTAAGAAGTGAAAACTTTCAGTTTAAATATCAGGATATAATTTAATGGCATGTGAAAAAAAATTTTTCACTTGACTGCGTAAACCCTAGAGGCTTTTCGATCACATGAGCCAACCACTGGTCCCGCAGAAACTTTTTTTCTATGTGGCTTAATTCAGATCACTCAAATTATTTCTCAACTCATTCAATACAGTGAAAAGCAGAGTAGAAATGAATCTCTCGGTCTAGGTCTGTAGCTCCTGTGCCGCGCTGTCCCCAGGAAAGCCGTGAGTCCTTCAATCCTTGAAGACTTAGTGTCTCCGGTCAGCAAACACACCATTACTGGCCAGAAGTGTCCTCATAAATGTTTCCTGTTTGGCCCTAACAGACACGGCCCCCAAACTCATTGAAATAATTCAATCAGTTTCCTGTGCTTAAAAATTAGAAGGATTAATCTGAAATTTCCATGTGTAGCTTCTCTTGAGTAAAACAGATTGGCAGATTTCCATTAGAGGCTCGCAGTGGAGCATTGGAGCTGGGTATCAGCTGCTGTCGCAGACGCTATTGCTAATTACACCTCTCCTCCTTGCTCTCTGATCAATGTCTTCCCTTCTTCATCCCTCCGCTCCAATAGATTTCTTCACACACAGCCTCATTCTGTCATTTAAGCTACTTGCCTGGACTCTAGAGCCAAAGAATTTTCAGCCTCTGATTTAGCCTCTTCCCCAGCATCCTACGTCTTTCCACCTGGATCACTGTCCTCCCTTCTTGCTTCCTTGAACAACTTCTGTTGTGTTGTTAGCACTTTACACAACCCTCCAGATATTAGGTTTTCTGTGTCCATTTTGGATTCACGCACTCTGAAGACCACTATCTTCACACTTTTTTTTGTCATAACAGACTTCTCCAAAAAGAAAAAAAAATTAGCTTTCCTCTTAACCCTGTTTGCTTGGTTGCTATCACCTTCGTAATCATTTTCTCAGTTGGTGTATGTAATATTTAAGGATGGGATTCATGCCTTATCAATGTTTTTATTAAATTTCACGTCATCATGCATATTAAGCTTATTTAAGAAATATTTGAGGAGGATCTGGAAAGATAGTGCAGTAGGCTGAGCACCGCCAGGAGTAATTCCTGAGTGCAGAGCCAGGAGTAACCCCTGAGCATCACCAGGTGTGACCCAAAAAGCAAAAAAAAAAAAGATAGTGCAGCAGGTAGGGTGCTTGCCCTGCACACAGTGACAGTACCCATATGGTCCCCGAGCCCGGCCAGGAGTGATTCGTAGAGCACAGAAGCAGGGATACACTCTGAGCACTGGGTGTGATCCAAAATCTAAAAAACATTTGATAAATAAGTGAGGAGGATGATAATAAGCATACAAGTAATATTGACTGCATTGAGAAGTGTAGAAAATTAACCAGCAATGATTTTTACTTATTTTCTCAAACTTTTCTTGATTACTCATCTTCCTGACTGAGCTCCAGAAACTTTGACCACTCCCTACAGCATTATACGAAGAACAAGATTTTCAGTTGCAATGGAAAATTGTTAGATTATATTATGCTTTGAGTTTATACCTATGCCAGGTCACTTGTCTTCTATCCATGCAAGCACAAAACTTAGGTGCCACTCTTACAACTTAAATTTCAACAAGGCCTTATGTCTACAATAAAGGTCAATTAGCAAATTCTGTACTAGGGCCTTATAAAAAGAACTATTTCTGTGCTATTGCTTTGAGATTTCAGTTGGGGGTCAAATATTTCCATTTATTTGTGAACTCTATTTACTCCTCTTAGGGATATAAAGATTCTCAGGTTTTCCAACCATGGCATTTCCATTCATCCTTTAAGCACGGACATGAATATACATTCAGTCACATAGTGCATAAAACCTATCAGTCATCAGAGATACTTTTGCCAGAACCATTCATTTTAATAGATACTTGATAAAATTGAACACATCACAGTATGTAGGGATGCAACTTATTTATTATCTTTTGTATAATGCCATGCTAATTCCATGCTATCCTGCCAAGGGTGATTGTACATAATCATAAATTTTCTATTTTAAATATATGGAATGATGGATAAACTCATCTATCTCAAATATTTTTACCTTTTTTTTCTACAGAACTCTCAACAATAACAACATCACGAGACTTTCGGTGGCAAGTTTCAATCATATGCCTAAACTCAGAACTTTGTAAGTAGTCATTATATATAAAGGTTTATTTAACTAGCAAAGCATTTTTCGTAGCACACAGTAAGTGTGCTGCTTCCCTCGTAGAGTAGACCAGGACAACATCACATCTTCTACCATTCTAGATATAAGATATCTGAGTTAATTTTTTAGCTTCCCCAAAATTTGAAAGCTGTCTTTTAAATGATATGTGCCAGGGGAAGTTGGGGTTGGGGAAAACATTTACTTTGAGTTATTGTGGAGGTCACGTTATATTAAGAAATGGAAGAGCCCCTGATTGACTGTCAGAAATGATAAATGGTAAATCTTTGTGATTTTATTACTGGAAGGCAAGCAGACCTAATAAAGCTAACCTGTCTCCCCAACATCCTTTGTAACTGTAAAATTAAAACATCACCCTCTATTGCTTCTGTAATTAAGGTTGTGTCAGCATTTATATTTCAAAATCTCTTTCCAGAGGTTGTAGATGGCCATTAAAATATTTTAGGTGAATAGAAATCATCGTCTAATGAAAGTATTTGGGAAGCTATTTTTTGTCTGAAAGATTATTCCTTAAAATCCGGTGTGGAATACTTAACTAAAGCATTTTCAGAGATAAATCTCCTTGAAAAGGGTTTATATTGCATGTAAGAAATGGACAGGAAATATAAGGAAAACAATGGACTTCTTAAGAAATATGTGAAGAGTAAATATACATTTAATTGACTTTTCAAAGTATTTCAAATTTATAGCAACTTATAACTGAAAAAAATATTACATTTGTTGACTCTACAATAAGAAAGCAACCCAGTTGAGAACTTATGATAAATTAAGTAATATCAATATTTTCTTTACTTTGAGCTTTTTGTGTCACACGTGGTTTGGGGTATACTTCTGGCTCAATGCTTGAGGGTAACTCCCAGTGTTGTTTGGGGCATATGCAATACCAGGGATCAAACCTGGTCACTCACATGAAATCCATATACTCTAGCACTTTGCGCCTCCCTAAAACATAAATGTCAATCTTAATATCATTTTTCCTCACTAATAGTGACCCTATATGAAATAGGGTCAATAGCAAATCAGTATAATTATCTTAAAATGGAATTTTTTAAATATGAAAGTTTTAAAATCATACACATGCAGATAAATTTTATCTTCTTAGGACTCTTAGTTTGCAATGCAGCTGACCAAAGTACCAAACGGACTATTTGATGACATTGTTTCTCATTAACTGTAGCTAATGTTTTAAAATGAATTGATTGAATTGTCAGTACTTGCAGAACTAAGCCAGCTCAGACTGAAAGTACCCACTAGCCCCTTTCCAATAGTGTGCCTTAATTTCTCTTAGGAATTCCCTACATTTTGTCTTAATAGTCAAGGTTCTACATTTGTAGAATCTGTGTATGACCAACAATGTCATTGAGAGCTTGGTTTTTACCGCATAGTCAGAGACCCGTAATGCAGCAGGCATTGCTTTGCTTTCCAAAGCCTGGCACTTTGACTTCCATACAAACTATGCCAGAGGTCATCCAGCTTTCCCCCAAGTGCAGTTGTTTTGGTTCTCTGGCATGCCGTCTCATTTGAGACAAAACAGTCTACTCCAGATCTGTAGACATAAGGAGAATGTCTAACACTCACCCAAGTTGAAATTCCCTTGCTTTGGGTGCTTCATTATTCTATATTATTGTTGCTACTTAAAAAATTCCATTTTTATGTTCCAATTATCTTTCTGGACTGAGTTCCATGTTTTAATATCCATTACTGTTATTGGGTTAGAATTGAGCACATCAGCTATAAAGGCCTAAAATGATATTACCGTGACACGGATGATTCTGGGAATGATGCTTTGATTTATAGCTTTGGATGTCCTTTCCTTTAGTTTGAGAAAACATAAAAGCCAGTCCGAAGTCATTTACCTAATTTAGTGGATACATTTGTCTGATATTTTATTAATGGAGAGTGTTATTTGCCACTTGGAAGGGCTCCATGTTGTGGTACGGCTCCCAGCCAGCAGAGAGGGGAATCACTTAATTCCTTCACTCTCAGTCATTTGTCTTTTCATTTCTGTTCCTGCTCTTTGACGATAGGTTCACAGGAGCCAAAAGCAGCTAATCCCCCTTTTCTGCAATTAAACCAAAAGAAGGAAATCAGAACAGGGCTGTGAAGGAAGTGTTTGATATTGAATTATTATTCTGCTCTGTTCAGCAAAAAAAAAAAAAATCAAAGTGACCTGCTAAAAAGATTTTGCAAGCAGTTTTTACAGGCAAAAAAAGGAAGTCTAACTGATACTGCAAGCTGAGAACGTTGACTTAAAGAAATGCACCCCCTATGCCCCCCTCCACCATTCCCATTCCCATCCCCCACACCACCCGATTGTCCACTGACAGTTTGGGTTCACTTTGCACTCAGACATTTTCCTTAGACGTCTGTGTTTCTCTTTACTTTCTGAGTGAACATGAGCAAAGGGTGTTTCACATTCATGTTAAACTCCAGTCTGTTTGCTCAGTTCAGAGGCACAGGGAAGAGAAATTTGATTCTGATTTGGAACTGGTTTCCTTTTTTAGAAGAATAATCAGATCAGATTTTGCACAGTCTTATCTACGTCTGTGTTAAGGAGAAAATCCCATACTAGGATTCACCTTGTCCTTGGGAAGGAATGCAGATGGTCTGGGTGTTGTTCTTGTTCTAAACTGCTTTTCTCTCTTCTAGCCGACTCCATTCCAACAACCTGTACTGTGACTGCCACCTGGCCTGGCTCTCTGACTGGCTGCGCCAGAGACCCCGGTGGGCCTCTACACCCAATGTATGGGCCCATCCCACCTGGGGGACATAATGTAGCTGAGGTTCAAAAGCGAGAATTTGTCTGCAGTGGTAAGGGAGAAGGATCTGTCAGTGGCTGTGCTAGCATTTGCTTTGACATAAGAAAGCATTGCTGGGTGGGCCGTGTGCTTCTCTGGTTTCTGTGATGCTCACTCATGTGTGCTTCTGTGCTAATTCCTCTGGAAAGCCTGTTCCTGTGAGCATCAGGCTCCCTCCCCAGAAGTGTATGCGTGGATAGCGAGGATGGATTACCTGTTCCTAGGTTAGGATGAAAGACCATTTGGTTTCTAGTCTAGTTGAGATATAAACTCTTCATGATAATCGTTCCATTATGTTTTTGAATGTAGAAAAATGATGAACTTATCCCACCAGGAATTTGAAAACAGTAGCTCCAGTGTGGTTTCTGGGGGACAGTATGGAAGTTTGCATATTCAGGAATAATATTGTTCAATTCTGCTTAAAAGAGATACATGATTAGCTTCAGGAACAAAAATCTGAAACCACAAATAAGACCGAACTATGAAAAATATCACCAGCTGACATTTACTTCAGTTTTACATGTACAGGTGTAAATGCATCTTATGTTGCATGTATTTATCTCATGACTTGCCTCCTATAAATACCTTAAAGAAATGTGTTACCTTTTGGGGGTGGAGGTCACACCTGCGATGCTCGGGGCTTCTTCCTGACTCTGACTCTGATTTCAAGGATTACTCTGTACAGACTCAGGAGTCCATATGGGGTACCTGGAATCAAATGTAGGTGCCTTGTGCAAGGCAAGCTCTTTATCTAATGTACTATCTTCCAGTCCCTAATATTACTTACTTTGAGGTCCATAGGTGCTCAGGGTCTGTTGCTGGCTCTGTGCAGTCCTCACAGGACCATATATGGCGCCAGGTTGCTGGGATATAAGGCACATGCCTATACTCTCATACTTTGTTTCCTACCCCAAATAATAAATTTTTATATTGAAATCGAAATATAGAGACAAAAGAGTGCTGAGTTACTTTGTCCAAAGTTGTACATAGTTGAGTACAAAGATTGTATATATATGCATATGCATATATTCATATTTATGTTAATATTGCATGGATCTACATTGAAATTATTTTATAACTGTGTCTTGTTCTCCAAAAGTATCTGTCCAAATGCAGTGAGAGATTTTATTAACACATGAGTTAGTTTTTCCCTAAAGGAAGTAGAGATACGTCAGTACATATCCTATTGGCATCTTTTGCCCCTTCATATGCTGTTTCCCACACTTTATAACCCAAACACGTTTTTTCTCCAAATCTTTCAGGATATCCTCAATAGGTATGATTGCTTTGTTTATTTAACAATGAAATGACAAACCTATTGTTACTAACCACTGTTTTCTCTCTTCACTTTTTCCCTCCTGCTTTCTAGATGAGGAAGAAGGCAAGTTCCTCGTTTATTTCTTAGACTGAGACTTCTGTTGTCAAGTGTGAGAGCGTGTTGAGAGGGGGTGGGGGCCTGAGTGTGCAGGTGTAGCGCTATTCTTCCAGCTCTTTCTGGCAGGGTGGGTGAGACAGGAAGCCCCGCTCCAGCAGCCAAGCTTTTGCTGATAGATGTCAGTTGGCTGGTCTTCTATGGACATTCAGGGAGCAAAATCTCCTTCAAAACATTTGTTTACACAAAGTGATTGGTAGCAATGTATGCCTGCAGGTAGCTCCTCGCACTAAAAATTTCAGACCATGCAGTGAAAAGGAACCCTAGAGATGAACAATTACAGAACTGCATGGTGCAGGATATTGTTTGTGTCTGCAAAGAAAGTGGTCTTTGAAAGAAAGACCTCAAACTTTGCAAAACTAATGTCCCCTGAATTTCTTAACCTGACTGTTTACAGTCAACATTTTTATCTACCCAGGCAGATATTCTTTTACTCTTTTTTGAGAAAAAAACTAATCTACAAAAAGCCAATAAAGACCAACCTCTATTAAATTTAGGAGAAATGAAATAGAGATTTGTCTGAAATTGCTGCTTTTACGGGAATGAAGTTGTGTGGAACTTTAGCTTTGAATTTGAAATTAGTTTTCTTCATAATTATAGTCTTAAAAATTTTATTTTATAGTTTTAAAAAGAATCATCTGCTTCTTCTCCCTATTGACACCCAACATACAAATGCATGGATCCTAAAATAGTGTAGTAATTTAAGATCAACTTAGTAGCAGATATTTAGAGAAAACAAAAGAAATTTGCTTTACGTCATGTTTTGTCATTTGAGATCATCTTTCATGGTTCCCAATTCTGAAAATCTAGAGGAAGCATCTAATTGCTATTTGCTCTTTTTACAGGTCACCAGTCATTTATGGCTCCTTCTTGCAGTGTTTTGCACTGCCCTGCTGCTTGTACCTGTAGCAACAACATCGTTGACTGCCGTGGGAAAGGACTCCCTGAAATTCCCACCAATCTGCCTGAGACCATCACAGAAATGTATGTACCGCCAAATTCCTTCTTATCTCTCTGCCTCCCCAGAGACTCAAATCATGACTTTCTTGAGGAGATTCTGGGCAGATCAAAAACAAGTCTGATCAATGCACTTAGAAAAATCTTTCTTTTGGGAATTGTACTGAAACTTACTCTGTTTAATTAAGGGTTTTGTTGTAGTACTTCGGTATTTTTGTTTGTTGGTCTGTAGTAAGACAGGTAGAATGAAAAGAAATGCTTTTAAAGAAATGGAAAGAAACACTTCTCATAGCCGTAAAATGGTGCTAGTAGGCTTTTAAGGAGAAATGCCTGGTCCAACTATTAAGTTTGTAGAACCGATTGTCCAGCTCAGAGCAAGGAAAATCATAGAAAACTGATCTGGAAATTCATTAAAAAAAACAAAATAACCAGAAAATGTTCTGCTTCTCAAGAGCCTGCACTTTAAAATGTAGGTTTTATTTTGTTTTACAGTGTACTATCATCTGTCACAAGGTTATACTCAAGATGCTATTATAGAAAAGCCACAATATATTAGGATTTTTCTAGCCTTGTTGACTGCTTCCTTCAAAAGTTAAACTTTTTGATAAAGTTATTTTTGCTTTGTATACTGATGTTATTTGGGAGAAAACAGAATCATATTGGATATAAAATGATTTCTTTTGCCGACTTTTAGAAGTGAAGAGTTGAGTGGTTTTTGATATCCATTAGCTGAGTGTGCTTCTTAACTGCCTATCCATATCCATTTTGAGATGACTACTAGAGTATGCTACCGCACGGAAGAGCCTGGCAAGCTACCCATGTCGTATTTGATATGCCAGATACCAGTAACAATTATAGACCTCATTCCCTTGACCTGATGGAATGGTTTGAGGCTCTTTATGTTCCTGGAGCAAGCAAGTGCCCTTGGGCTCTACTTGCATGAGACAGGTCATATGGAGATGTTACTGGTGCCCACTCCAGCAAATCGATGATGAACGGAAGACAGTGATACAGTGATAGACTAATTCAAAATTTTAACTAAATACTTTTGGGTGTTTGGTGTTGAAATTACAAAGACAAATATGTTTTGATAAGACTATATATATGCACCCCAAAAATTATTCTTCAAAATATCTACTTTTTACAACTCAACTTTATATGACAATTGCCTTAATTTACAAGACGAACTCATGTTATTTAAGGGTCTAATTTGTGCTTAAAAGTGTGTTTAAAGGTTTTGACAATGTAGCTGTGATTCTTTGTAGGGGACAGTGCTTAGTAGAGATTATGTGACACACATAAAGTAATGCATGCATGCAGTTATATGAGCCTCATTAAATCTTTCATTGATGGGCTGTGTCCTTGGCTATGGAAGACTTCTGTTTCATCTCTGAAGCAGTGTGTAGAGGGTTCAGGGGTCACTCTCAGAAATAATAGGGCAACAGACCATCTAGTTCAATATCCAGAGCCAGTAGTGTTAGGCTCACCAAGGCCATACTCAGTGGTGCTTAGAGGACCGCAGGGCTATTCCTGCTGGTACATAGGGGATCACATTGTGCTGGGCTTTCAGTGTAGTATGTAAGATGTCCTCACATGAGCCTTGAGCTATATTCCTGACCCTTATGGGAACCATTCTTAATACATATTTTTAGCCAAAATTTGAAAGAAAAGGTTTTTTTTTTCTATATGCAGGTGACATTCTAAAAACGAGAAACTTGCATGAATAAAAGGCAGAGCTGAGAGTGCTCTAATGTATGAACTATGCATTTAACCACCTTTGACTCATGGATTCTTATGGAAAATCACAGAAAATATTACCTGAGAAAAATTAAATGACAATCCTATCTAATTGCAAAAGCCCTCTTTACAGAAGACCTCCATCTTTATTGGACAATAGCATTGGTATTTGATTAACTTTACAGAGAAAGGTACAGAAAGCTTTTTTTTTTGTTCTGTTTGGGGAATTAATGCCCTTTTTTAAATTTATTTTTTATAATTGAGGAACTGTGATTTACAAAGTTATTCATTGTTGAGTTTCAGACATGAAAAGTTTTTCCACCATCACCAATGACAACCCAACTTCCCTCCTCTAATATTCCATTTCCCCTGCTTCTGAACAGGCACGTTTTAAATTTGGTGGTTGTGATTATAAAGTATTTTAAATAGAGAAATGAGCCATTTCTCTATTGAGTCAGTTTATTTTCATATAAATATACTATTTGATTTTCTTGGTAACCTACAGAGAAGAAAACTTCCATCAATCAAGTCAATAAAAGCTGGGTGGTGAGGTCAAAAGTAGTAAATGGTATAAAAGAAAAAAATTCAAGATATTCCTTAGAGATGGAAAATGGAGGGCAGGTTGCAGTATTTAACCTGAGGCAGATGCTTTAGTCAGAACTGCAGGTGGCCAGCCATTTTGTCTGATAGAATAAGAGCAAATGGCCTACCCCCACCACCTAAACTGAAGGTGGTCATCACTTTGAAATGAAGTGGTTGGCATATGTATAACTCCATGTTTGTAACACATAGTTATCATTGAATCAAGGATCCCTTGATGATTGAAGCCCACTCATGTAGCACGAAATTCATTTAACTCATGCAGCATGTAACAGTCTATATAGGATAGGCCTTGGAGAATGGGTGAGTAAGGGAAATGAGGACGCAGAAAGAGGCTTTTAAAATTAATGACCTTCATGAAGCAGATACAGTAGAATGAAGACTGGAATTTAAAATCTGAATGAATACAAGTGAGTTGCAGGAGTAGATTGGATTAGTTCTTTGATACTCGAATCTATATAGCAAATCCATAAAAGTTAAACGCTATTGTAACTATATTACATAAACTATAAAAAGATTTTTTATTAAAATAAAGAGAGGATCTTTGTCATTTTTTGGATGGCTGGTAGAGGTATCATACTCTTTAATAAAAAGGATTTTAATTTGAATCTTCATTAAAATATGTGTTAGCTGTTTGTCCATATATAGCAAAAAGGAAAGGAAATAATCAAGAGACACTGACACCACGAGAGTTGTGTATATTATACTATGCACAAAGGGAGATTCATCAGAGCAGAATCTGGTCAAAAGGAGAAGGAATGATAATGTGGGAACAGATAGGATAAACTATTACAAAGGCTGACAAAATGAAATTCGACAATGTAGTAGTGAAGAGAAAGATAGACCAAAGATGGACACAGAGTTTCTAGGATACTGGATGAGGAGATGATGTTACAGCGATGTACATGAAAATTTTGGGTGTGAGACCAAAGCTCAGAAGGAAGAGGGAGTGATCAAAATTTTTAAAATACTAAATACAACTAACATATTTGTACATATATAGAGAGGTATTAAAATAATATAGCTTCATTATTTGCAGCAAAACAGGAACTTGAAGCCAGAGTTTTGGAGTATTTAATGTTATAAAAATTAAGTTGATGATTTAAACTATCAAATGACCGTGGAGAGATGAACCAAAGTAATGCCTAAGAATGTAACTATGACTACAGAAAGCCCCAATAAGTAACAGAGGCAGCAAGGTCTACAAAAATGTCATATAGCCCAGTTGATGGAGCACTGAAAATAGATCTACAAATCTGACCAGTATGTGTTACAGGAGGATTCAAAATCCAAGGTCAGGTAAGTCAGTTTCTTCTTAAGAGTGTTGAGAAAGGTTATATGTGAAAGAATAGGTGGAGAGTGCTTTCAAGTGTTTGACTAAGAGAGGATATTTTAAAGACAGTTGTCTCCATCAAGGAAGAGGTGCGGCTTTATTTTAAGATGCAGAAGGTTACATCACTAGAGTTGGAAAGCAGGCTACAAACATTAGAAAGTTGGAAAGTAAGTTGGTGTAGAGAACAATGAGAATGTGGGATTAGAAAAGCTTCACGTGGGAGTCAGAGTGTTCTGGCTTTAGGAGTAAAAGTATCAGGTCCTGATTATTAGAGTGTCTTGAGCTGACAAAAGGAGGCGTATATGATTGACATAATATATTGAAGATAATATGACATCTGAGATGGTTTATTTCATGTAATCATTTTTTATTTTTATTATTGGGTTTTTCTTGTCTTTGATATGCTCTATAGATTTTGTGTAATTATTGAATTTAGTAGTGTAGAAGTTAAATGAAATAATGTGGCCCATGAGGTGGGATCCTGTATTGAGAAGGATGGTGTATCAAGTGGAGCTAAAATAAATTACATTTATACATAGAGATGAAAACATATGTGAAGCCCGAGATGAATTTTTGCTTCTCTGATTATTACATTTTCAGCTCTATTGGTGGAGCACCTGGTAATGAATCATATTGATCTTCAATTCCAACAAATACCTTCATTATGGTTCATAATAATGGTATATAACTTACTAGCTTAGTAGTTCCTTTCTTTTATCTTTCATATTTTATTAGAATAAATAACATCAATCAGATTAAAAATATGGAATGAAGACTAAAACTTTTTAGAGACACTACATTTTTAGCATGTGGTTCTTTGAAATTATAAACCCCTCCATATTTTTCCGTTTGGAAATTTGGATTTTACCATAAATTATGAGGATTCTTTACTATGTTCTCAGACATTTCATTAAGCAATGTTAGTTATTCCTTACCTTGTAATGCATCTATATTACTACAACTACCTCATGACAAAATCCTAGCATAAAAAAAGCAGATCACAGTCTATAAATCTGAGTAGAAAAACTTGGTTCATCCTCTTAGATTTCCTACTTAGTTCTTATAAGAACTAAGAGTATATAAATTATATACTCTATAATTATATATAATTAATTGCACGTATAAATTTTAGACTGCTGATATTTTTTCATTTACTCAATTATTTTTAAGATAAAGATTCTTTTGAAATCAATAATTAGAATAAATCAAATTAGGAATGCAAAGAAATTAATATTTATTTATTACATGCAATAGTTAAATGAGTAGTATAGTTAATGTAATGGGGCAGTTAAACTGAAGATTCATTTGTCAGATTTCTCAGTTTCCCAGTATTGACTTGGATTCTGCTTTTCACAGTGCCTTAAAGTTCTCTCTCCTCTCTTCTAAACTGAGTAGAACAAAATCTAATAGACTCTGGGTTTTATATGTGACTATGTCACTATTCATAAGTATAGGCTTCATTCTGTATGGTCTTATGGTTTTTTGAAATGAAGCCTGTAAACATTTATCTGAAACTCTCAAAGCTGACAGCTCTGTTTTGCTATTTGAAATAACAACTCCTAGATGTTAAAAAGTCATACACACACACACACACACACACGCACGCCGCTGTGCCACACACACACACAACTGTTTTTTGGGTCAACCTGGCAGTGCTCAGAGCTTACTCCTAGTTCTGTGCTCAGGGATCAATCCCTGGCAGTGTGGGATACCAAACATATGAATGCTAGGTACTAAATTGGGGTCAGCCTTGTGCAAGTCAAGAGTCTAACCCCTGTGCTGTCTCTCTGATTCCTTCACTTAGTATATTTTATATAATCTCTGATTCCTTCATTTAGTATATTTTATATAATCTCTGATTCCTCCATTTAGTATATTTTATATAATCTTACATCCTGCTGCCTTGAGTCTTCATTGCCTTATTTTACTGTTCATACAATTCTTTGTTTGAGTGACAATCAGGAAAATGTAGGTCTTGAAGGAAAAGGAAGCAACATGGTCAGGTTAGATAAGAGAGTGTTGCTTCCATGAGATGTTCAGATTCTTAGAAGGTACAGTATCCTTTTTTTTGAGCATGCTATTCAAGTTGATTAGAAGCAAAAGAAAAAAAAACCTCACTTTGTTGAGTAAAATCATTAGGTTGCTCTTACCGTGTAGTAAGGAGGACTCAAAAGATAATGTCATTCATGGAAGTTGAATATGATATTTGGGAGCACTTCTATTCCTCTTATTTATTCTGAGTTGCTTCCATATATGATTATTAATAGTGAAAGTAAGAATGATGTTGAAGGCCAATCTGATTGTAATCTGCACTTCAAATACTGAATTTCACTTTTCAGACAAATATCTTCTCATTATCTCTCTAGAAATATTTTACACGTGTTTATCCTTCTATGTATGCATTTATTTTTCCATAAATTTAAATACATAATTCACTTGTATCACTTCACTTGTCTTCCCATTGTTTATTAATTTGCTCGAGCGGGCACCAGTAACATCTCCATACATCCTGTCATGTGCCAGTGTAGCCCAAAGGCATCTGCTCGTTCCAGCAACATGAAGAGCCTCAAACCATTCCTTCAGGTCATGGGAATGAAGTCTATATTTGTTACGGGTTTTGGCATATCAAATACAACACGGGTAGCCTGCCAGGCTCTGCCATGCAGGTGGTATGAATACATAATTATGAAAAATATAACTTTAATATTTTGAATGCATGTATTTCAGAGGCACCTGCCTATAACTTAGTACAATACCCTCCAGATTCACCATACAGTTGTAATGAGCAGGGATGCTTATTTTTGGTGACTGAGTAATATTCTTTTCTATATACGATATAATATTTGGACATATAATCATCATCCTGTCATCCATTGAAGTACACTCCTATTTATATTTTGAATAAAACAGCATCAAGCGTTAGTTTAGACAGTTCTGCAAAGACAGTGATTTTATTTCCTTCATATACTCAGAAGTGGGGCATTTTTTGAGTATATGGTGGTTAACTGAGGGTTTCTTTGGGGCACAGCTGTGGGGTTCAACTCCCAGTTGTACCCAGCTCAGCTTGATGGCCATGACAGTTCACTGTTAGGACCTTGTGGCGCAATTCCTCTTACATCCAGAAGTGCTATAGGACTATGCCTGCTGGTGCTCAGAGAACTGTCCCTCGTCAGTATAGGTCTCAGGGTCTTTCTCCTGAAAGACAAGCAGTGTTCTTTAACCCCACCCCTTTCTTTACCTCTTTTTTGTAATATTTTATTATACCACCGTGAGATATACAGTTAGAAAGATGTTCATATGATGTTCATATTTGGGTTTCGTCATACAGTGTTCCAGCACCCATCCCTCCACCAGTGCCCATTTCCCACCACCAATGTCCCCGATTCCCTCCCCCCCCTAGCCTGCCTCTATGGCAGGTTCTTTATCCTTTTCTCTTTCACTCTTTCTCTCTTCCTTCCCTTAAACATTGTGGATTACAATACATTTAGAGGTTGTCATGTGTATCTTTTTGCCTGTATTTAATTCTCAGTTCTAGGTTGGTATTAGCACTTTCGACAATTATTAGCACACCGTTCCATCCTCTGTCTTACCTAACCTTTGACTCCATTTCCTTCTTTACCTCTTTATCTCTCTTTCCACTGCTTCCCAATAGATGAGCTTGATTTGCATTTTTCTGCTGATTAGTGTCCTTAAACTCTTCTTCCTCCATTTACTTACTGATCTTTTTTCTGTGCTTTTGGGGAAAATGTCTATTCATATCTTTGGCTAATTTTCCAGTTAGTCAATGATGGAAAATACCCTTTTGTTTTCTTTTCTGTTGCGTGATTATTGATTATTATCATTATTACTCCAGTCTGAGGAAACACTTGGTGGTGCTCAGGGCTTATTCCTGGGTCTGCACTCAGGGATGACTCCTCGTGGTGCTCCCGAGACCATCGATGGTGCTAGAAATTCAACCTGGAGTGGGCCACGTCTAAGGCATAAGACTAACTCTCTCCTGCTCCCTCATATTGAGCTATATGAGTTCTATGTATTTAGTATATCAAATCCTCATTATATACAATATATGAAAATATTTTCACCCTTTCTGTTGATTTTTAAAATTTCTTATATGAACTTTAACAGCAGATGTAAGCATGTAAGTCTCGGAACCAGATCTTTAGTCCAGTACATAGATGGAAAGAGCATCTGTGCTTCATGTGGGGACACACAGGCGTGACCCCCTGCATCCTACATGGTCCCCAAACCAGGAGAGATCTCTGAACACATTGCCAGGAGTAAGCCCTGCCCACCACCAGGTGCAGCCCGAAACAAACATACCGAAAAAGTAATTCTTTACTTGCTCTTTTTTGTCCCATGAATACTTAAGCATAAGGCCCTAAATGACTTAGGAGGAAAATGTAGACTTCTGAACCAGACTTCTGTACGATTAGTTAAGAATGGAAACGAGCATGACAGGTTTATAAAATGGCAAAAAGAAATGTGAGAAAGACAATGCTGAAGCTCCAAGGTTTTCCTGGTAAAAGGCCTGTGGAGTGGGACTGTTACTTTGCAGCAAAAGCACAAACACCTGGATAGGATATTTTTCTGTGCACTGAATGCTCAGGTATGTGTGCATACCTACTCTGTGCCAGAAATTAGACGTAGTTCCTACTGTGCGAATGTTTCAGTGCTAAGCATTGAAGCTTTTGTTAAATAGATGATTAAAACTGCATGAGAAGTCATAAACTTTGTGCTAGCACAGGACAGGTATCCAAAGGGGTACCTTCATTTGCCTGGGAGAATCAAGCAAAATTCAAGTTATGAATGTGCTCTGCAGGTAGAGAAATGTCTAAACATGCAAAATTATGTAATAGTAAGGAGTGGTTTATCTTTGAGCAATTAAAATTGTTTTAAATTGGTATAACACAAGGCTTAATCTCAAAGAATTACCCGTCATACTGGTAGTCAGATACAAAGGAAAGATCTTTGCATCAGGTAATGACAGGATCAGTATTTAAAAAAAAAAAACCTATCTCCAGAATGAACTTTGGAGGAAAGGAGGGAATAATGAATGTTATCACACCATAAGAAAGAAAGAAGACTGGAGCGATAATACAGCAGGTAGAGTGTGTGCCTTGTGTGGAGCTGACCCAGCTTCAATCCCAGCACCCACTGTTGTCCTCCAAGTACTGCTAGGAATGATCCCTGAGCACAGGTGACATCCCTGAGCACTACCAGGTGTGGTCCAAAAGCAAAAAAAAAATGAAGACAGCTTTAGCGGAAAGTAGTGATGAGAAGTTATCCTAAAAAAAATAGCCCCATTGCTGTTGTGGCATTTCCCTAAAAAATTCTGTACAAAGTTGTAAAATGAAGGCATCTAGAACATAAAATATTAGTCATGGTAAGGTAAGTCAAACTGAAATTTTATTTTAGGAATTAACTTAGAAAATTAATTTGCTTATATACTTAATAAGATTTAATGAAAATTTTATGTAGCTCAGCTGCTCATGGCTTTAGTGTTATCTAAATTTTAGGGAAAATGTAAGGAATAGTTCAACAATAACCCATTGTAGGGTAAGGTAGAAAGCAAATTGCTATTTATTCATTTTATAATGGTGAACAAATATTGTGTAATATCAAATATGATGTTTTTAAATGTAAAATGACTAAAAAATGGGGGGATTAGGTCAGTGCCAACTCACAGTAAGTATCTAATTCCTATAATTAGTAATGATGAACAAAACTGTGAACATTCTAAATGGTTTTCATTTCTGGGATGAGTATTAAATTAAAATTATAATTAAGTCTTCATATTACTTTCACTTTGAATCTATATACCATTCTAAAATTGGTTAGCTCTGGGCCTAAGTCAATATTTCCTGCTGAATCCAAAGCATGCCGTTGTGTGTATTTGGGAGATCCTTACACTGAACATGTATCCACATAAATGTATGCATAAAATATTATCACATTATAAGGCATTATAAAATATTAAATACAAACTTTCTATGAGCACACAAAAACCATTTATGTTTTGTTTTTGTGCTTTGAGTACAAAGGCAAAAAAATGTTATATTTCTACCTGAAAAACATCAGTTGACTTGTAACACAGGACTTTACACTAATGACATCACACAAAGTAAAAAATTTTAAAAAATGGAAAGTTTTCAGAACCAATCATCCTAAGACAGGAATGCTAACCAATGGAAGTGCTCAAAAAAAAAAAAAAAAAAAAAAACCTAGCTGTGTGCAAAGAATGTCCCTCTAGAGGCCAATATTCACTCAGCCACTGGAGATATTTATTAAGCTTCAAAGGTCTATGGACAAAATATATTCCAATCTAAAATATCTTGGGCAATTTTATGTAAGGACATATGACAGATTTTAGTAGCATTCGTTTTCTATTAAAGCTAAAAATAACATTCCAGATATATAAAGTACTTACTTTAGAATTATTTTGTAATAGCCACGGAAATCTCTTAAGTCATAGGAATAGGCTACTTCCTTCTCTGATGCTGGGCTGATGTACCTATAATGAAAATGCTTGGCACTACTGAGTTGACAAGATTCAGAAGCTAAAGTCAGATAAAGTCCCTCCCTTTCACCCCATTAAATCTATGTTCTATGCTCTAGCAGCTGCTTTTGCCATTTATGCTAAAAGCAGATGGAGAAAATGCACAGAACTGTCAGTTTTATTACCATGTATAATTAGCATCTGGGCTATATGTTACAGATACAATCAATCCAAACTCATATTTTATTGTGGTTGTAAAAACTTTTCAAGCTTTCAAGACTGTTTCCAAATTCTAAGAAATGCTATATTTGAATCCTATTGATTATGGAAGTTGCAACCTTTATAGTTTTCCAACTTCCATTTGAAAGATGTATGTATACATGTTTGGGGTATATAGTTACTGAGTTATGTGCAAATCTCTACTGCTAATTTGTGATTTTTGAGATGTGTTTTGCAAACATACATATTCCCCACTAGAAATCAAATTTGTACCAAATGTACTTTTTATTTAATCTGTGTGTATTTCTGTGTAATATAAACTATATTAATCATATATACATATACTAAAATACTGTATGTTTTGTGTATAGATAAACTATACATACACACATCTTGTTTGTATTTTCCTTCCCATCTTTGTACTAGAAAAAATGCCATTTTTTAACCTCACAGTTTTGCCACTACATTATACATTCTACATATTTTCAGAAAGAGAAAGCAGGAGAAGAGGAAAAATGACATTTTTTGCAAGCTTACAGTGCTAATTAGTGGCAGATCCAGAATCTAATTCAAGTGTACATAAGTTAATACTTTTAATCACTAAACAATAAACACAAATACTTCTCAGGGGGACTGTTCCAGCAGTACCATGTGGAGATTATTTTGTATAGTTTGTCAAAAATAATTTAATTTGAAAAATACTGAGAATACTGTTCCCTGAGAGGTTAATGCTAGTGAGCTAATTTTTTTCATTAAAAACATTCTGTTGTTTAATGCACTGTAAATATCTTAGAAACAAATGGGAGCTTTATAATTGCCCAATTACCCTGTGAACTGCGTGATCAACTGAGGTAAGACCTGCTTACCAACAACCAGTGTATTTTATATGACCAAACCCAGTTATATCTGTGTACTGTTTCATGTATAAAGTCTCTGCAGTAGTAAAGCATACAGAGCTATTGGTAATGTTCAGGTCTATAATTTTTTATTATAGGCATTAAAGATAAATATATTATAATCAAAATAATTATAATTGATCAGTATGTTATAATTAATTGTGCAAAGAAGATTTGCACAATTTTTAAAGAATGGTTTTAGAGAAACAAGGAAAACTTAAAAGAGAATATGTTGGAAATGTCTTGATTGGTTAAGTATATCTGAATATTTTTCTCGTAACAGTTGCAAACAGTTTCTATTTTCTTTTGAATTTCTAACAAATTCTCATCTGTTTTAGTGAAATAGTAACTACTAATTTATAATCATTAAGTATATATATGACTACCTATAATATATTAAACATAAATGTAAATATATATAAATAAATATATGTATATGCTTTGGAATTGTCCATACATGGTCTATGTAGAAAAGGTTCTGGCAATTTTTCAATTAAAAACCCTTTATAGTATATATTTGATATAATTTTTTCTCTCATTTATTTAATTTTCTAAATTTATTTTTTGCTTTGAAATTCAAAATATTGAATTTCTTTCCATGGTGAACTAGTATTTGGAAGCCTCTTGGTTATGGTAACTTTTATCCACAACAGTAATTTTTTTTAAAAAGCCACTATACTGTTTTGTAACAATGGAATGTTTTTAATTAGATTCTTCATGGAACAATAAATTTAAATTTGCACTCCATAAAATTCAGTAGATCTGATGTTAGTAAAGTAGATTAAAATATAACAAAGATGAAAATAGACATTTCTTCTTCACCTGAAACGTGTTTTTCTTCCTGTTTTTTTATAATCTTGTTTAAATACTTTCTCTCCCCTCTTTTTTGTAAGACAGAATACAATCTGAGACACATTATGTTATATTTCATATATTCTAAAGTTTTTCTTTAAAAACAAGCCCTAGAAACCTAGCAGTTTGTAAAAGCAAACATTATTTTGGAGTCTGTCCACTATAAAGGAAAAGAATGGACATCTTGAGATGCTTCAGAATTCAGTGCTTGATGCCTGTCAGTGGTAGGTTATTCTCCTACTTCAGAATCACTGTGAATGAGTAGGCAATTAATGCTTTGCCTTAATGAGCTGCTGAGACAGTGCCATAAAAGGCACTGAGCTTCTAAGACAATGTAAGTAACAACATAAGCTCTGCTTTAAATACTTCTTTTAAGAAACAAGATTGGAAGTAAATTGATATATTTTTTAAATGCAAGTAAAACCGTTGCATGTCATTGTTCAGCTTTATTATATATGATGTAAATTAAATGGTTCTCAGTGTGAGGATTGAGTTATGGTACATTACAATAATGACAAAAATATGCTGCATTACTCTATGTTTAATTTCACGTAAAATTTTAAATATTTTTCATGATGTATTTTATAACTTTGAGCATGTTCTAAATTAGGTGGATCAGCTTTAGCCTCTAGTTCTATATGATTTTATTTTCTTAAGTCATAATATTATTAGTGAATATAACCATAAGTTAGTCAAAAGCTAATAATTAATAACATATATTTGAATAGGATTAGAAAAATAAGTTATTCTATGTTATGACTTGAAAATCATAAATGAATTTAAATCTTCTCAGGAAGCATTCAGTAATATAAGATGATTGAATTAGGTCACATGTATTACTTTATGTTGCTGACATTTTAGAAATCTCATTGAACATACAGAATTTTCTAAAAACTTGTATTGAATAAATTAGCTAACTACAAAGTTAAACACTTTCTAAGTAAAATCTTCATTAATTTAGGAACATGTCTGCTTTCAATTATCATTGAATTCCAATAATATGGCAAGTACCTTGCAATTAGTAGACATTGAGAAATTAATTATTTAGGGTAAAATAATTAATGTTATTAATGGTTACTGTTCTTATATCATTTTCAAGAACCTGAAGTAAAATTTATGAAAAATAATAATATGGAATCATTTTGCATTACTGCTAAAATAAATCTTTACTGTTAATAAGTTTTATTCCTTCCCCACCATAGTAGTATATTATTGTGAGCAAATTTGTACAAAATGAACTGGCATTTCCTTGACCTGTATTTGAAGAAAGGTTTTTATACTATGACATTCTGCTTACATCCTGTTTTCCTTATTCTTTCCTTATTCAGTCCGTATTCCATATGAGTACATTTCCAAGTTTCTTAAGTTCTAACTCAAAAAGGATGGAAAAGGACAAAAAATAAGTCTTTAAACCACCAATACAGTATGTTTTAATCACCACTGTTAAATAAAATGGTTTAGGTTTTGAGATATATATACCCTGTTATTTATTATATTTAATATATAGATATATCTTTATAGATATCTTTATACATAGCAATAAGCATATTTATATATAAATATGTATATATTTATATATATCAGATATATCTATATTTTATATATATGTAAATATATATATATGTATTGTTTAAAGACCCTGGAGACTTGAATCTGATCCCTGTACCCATGGTCCCCTGGACAACCTCAGAACCATTCCTCTACAACATCGCTGTAAGCAACCTTTGAGCTCCCAGGATGTGTTTCCCCAAACAAACAAAACACAAAGGCCTAGACATGTAATCCAGATGCCTCATCCATCAGTTTTTCATATGACTCATTTCTTTCCTTCTGTGATGCATTCCCCTTTGAGCCAACGCTGATAGAAGCAGGATGTGTTACACTGATGTAACGACGAGCCACTTTGCTGGAGACGGAGCTGTAGTGGTATACACCTAAAGCATAGAAGCTAACACTGTTGTAACTAAGTGACCTGCACCACAGTGGAAAAAAACCAACACAGAAATAATAACGCAGCAGTAAGAGTATAGTACAGAAAAGACTACCCTTGAAAATCTAGGAAGTTACATGTAACAATGCCTGAGAAAATAAAATATTCAAATAGAGGCTTGCTACAGGTATCTTAAATTAACTACTTATTACTCATGATGTAATTACTGTATCACTGTCTTCCCGTTGTTCATCAAATCGCTCCAGCGGGCACTAGTAACATCTCCATAAGTCCTGTCACAAGCAAGTGTAGCCCAAGGGCATCTGCTTGCTCCAGGGACAGGAAAAGCCTCAAACCATTCTTCAGGTCATGGAATTGAGGTCTATAATTGTTGCTAGTTTTTGGCATATCAAATAAAATACGGTAGCTTGCCAGGCTCTACCGTGTAGATGGTATACTCTCAGTAGAAGGCTCTCATCTCGAGCAAATATCCACCTCATACTAAAAAAAAAAATTAATGATGTAAATTATTATTAGTTTAAATGGGTAATGAAAGGAATGATGAAGAAAATATGACCAAAATGAATTTAATAAAGATATGGAAAATATTATCTTCCAAAATATTTAATGACAGTAAAAATTTTATGACATTTGATTTGAAGGATATGCGCAAAATTTTACAATAAGACTTCACTTAAGTAAAATAAAACTGCATGCAGAAAACTAAAGTAAGTTACTATTATCAGTAATACATTTTGGAACCATTAAATTTTCTCCCTACTATACTTGGTAAATGAGATTTAATTCCTATTTTACATCAAGCAAATGAAGTTTGATTTTTCTGGAGGGTGATGGAGAAAAAATGACTATCACTGCCGGTGATGGGGAAGGAATTTTACCATTTACATGCAAAAAAAATTGGGAGAATGGCTTGATTTGGAGAATAACAAAACTCAAGATTTAAGCTGAGTGAATACAAGAGACAGAGTTTCATAACAAGGAAGATTTGTTTGAAATGTAATGGAGTTCAAAAGCAGTGAAGATTAAGGAAGCATCGTGCATAGCGAAGAGGACCAGAAGTGAACCCTAGAATAATGGTGTAGTAAACTAAGAAGGTCTTGAAAGCCAAAAACAAAAAATATATTCATATTTGGTGTATGCTTCATTTTCATTTGATGTTCATTGAATGTCAGTTTATAGAGGAATGATATGAAAGAGAGATTATTTTCAGCATGCAATGAAATTATACCAATTAATATGATACATGAAAAGCCATTCTGTATAGTTATCTACATAATTTATACATAAATATGTAATTTTATCTATATGTGTATACATATCAATATCACATATGTTTATTAAAATTAAGCAGAAAAATGGAGCCTCGCCAATTGTCTCAATAAAGGCATTAAATAGAGGAATTAGAGTTTATACATTTATTTTGCTCTTTGGCCACACCTACAATGCTTAGGGGTTATTCCTGGCTCTGCACTCAGGAAACACTACTGGCAGTATTCAGGGTCCATATGGTATACTGGGGTTCAGATATGGTCGGTTGTATGGAAGGCAAATGCCCTACCCCTGTGCTATTACTCCAGCCCCTAGATTTTTGTTTTTTAGGTGACATAGATTTAAAAGCTGTTATGACACCAGGGACCACAAAGACCTAGGAAGAAATGTATCGGAGACGTTTGTAAATGATCCTGGCAGGCAGGTGCTGAAAAGCCTCTACTGAGGATATTTTGTAGGACAAGAAGGGAGAATAGCTTCTCATCTTCCTCCCACCTTATTCTGTGCTCAGACCTCTCAGGCAAGACCCACAATGAGACCTCTGAATCTACAATCCACAGCACTCACTTCGGTGGAATCCGAGCTGGAAATTCAAGGATGCAAAGTGCTTGTTAGGATGTTACACCGACAGAATGAGGCCAAGAAGCAAATAACTACCAAAACACGTCAAAAAATTTATTTGTGTCTTTTGTAATGTTTGGTGTCTTTCTCTAGCAGAGCCATGGAGTAAAAAATGTGAGCGTGGTATTTTCAACACTCTTATTTCAGTGCATTATAAATTTGCTTCAGTATTATAAAATTATTTCAAATGCACTTTGCTAAAGTTGTCTTCATATGAAATCTTCATATAATGAATTGTCCAGATCTAGTTAGCCATCCTGAGCATACATGTTATACATATTTGTTTTCTGGGGTCACAGCCTCCAATGCTCAGGGGTTACTCCTCACTCTGCACTCAGGAATCACACTTGGTGGTGCTCAGGGGATCATATTGGATGCTGGAGATCGAACTTAGGTCGTCTGCATACAAGACAAATACCCTATCCACAGTACTATCGCTCCTGGCCCTGAAGATTTTGCCTCATAAAAAGTTTCAAGATTAATTTTTTATATCCAACTATTTTTCATACTATGATAGTCTATAGATAAAATATAAGGTTCACATAATATGCAACAATAATTATTAAGGAGTTACAATTCTCTTTAAAACATACTTCATATTTAGAGTAATTACATACCAAGAAAAATAGAGTAACTGTGTTCTTTGCTTATGAGATTTAAGTTATTAAAATGCCCTCCCAAGGAAGTTTCTTATACATGTTTTATGTTTTATATATATATTAAAAAGTAGACTTTATTAATGAACTTTGAAAGGCCTAAAAGCATAACATGTTTTATAGTTGCCTTGTTCATTCCCAAATCTTACTACACAATTAATTGTACTATTTATTGGCGTGAAAATAGAAAATGTCACTCATGAATATCATCAAATTTGATTATGATCAAATTATAGACTTGATCTAAACCTCTCTGAAAATGCGCATATTTTCATTGCAGACGCCTGGAACAAAACTCAATCAAGGTGATCCCTCCCGGGGCTTTCTCTCCATATAAAAATTGAGAAGAATGTGAGTAAATATTTTGGAATATGTGTAATTTTCAAATCATATAATCTGTGGCCAGGTAATGACACCCATTCCTGTTTGAATATGTGTGTTTCAAAACTGAAATATTGTATGTAGCCAATTGTTAATTCTATGACTTTGTCATGCTAAAAGCCAAACTAAGAATGCTTTGGGGTTTTGTGTGTATGTGTGTGTGTGTTTGTGTTTGTTTTGTTTTGTTTTGTTTTGGCTATACCTGGAAGTGCTCAGGGGTTACACTTGGCTCTGCACTCAGGAATTACTCCTAGCAGTGCTCAGGGAACCATATGCTGTACTAGGTATTAAAACCGGTTGACCATATTAAAACAAAGGGCCTTCCCATTGTACTATTACTCTGGACCCAAGAACATCTTAAAATTTTCTGTGTAGGAGCAATAGTACAGTGGGTAGGGTATTTGCCTTGTATGTGGCTGGACCTGGGTTCAATCCCCAACATCCCATATGGTCCCACGAACACTGCCAGGAGTAATTCCTGAGTGCATAGCCAGGAGTAACCCCTGAGCATTGCCTGGTGTGACCCAA
The DNA here is from genome assembly GCA_021461705.1 of Cryptotis parvus. Classification (NCBI taxonomy): domain Eukaryota; kingdom Metazoa; phylum Chordata; class Mammalia; order Eulipotyphla; family Soricidae; genus Cryptotis; species Cryptotis parvus. The sequence goes on along the minus strand of JAJIBD010005564.1, from coordinate 11,522 downwards.
AAACAACAACAACAAAAATCTGTGTAATTCCCCATATTAACGGACACTACTGTGAAAGCATTTACCAGCCATATTAGTATGCCGTCACATTCTAGAGGTTCTGTTTTCAGAAATACAGCATATTATAATCTAGGAAAAATGTCAATAATTAGTTTAAATGTTGATTTTTTTTTCAATATTAAGATATTTTATGTTTCAAGTTTTACACTAGTATTGGTATGTATAAATCAACATGGATAGGCAATAAATAGATTTCACCTTCTGTATATCTCAGTGACATCCTATTCAATTTAACCTAACCTTATTTCTTGTTTTAGTGACCTGAGCAATAATCAGATTTCTGAGCTAGCACCAGATGCTTTCCAAGGCCTGCGCTCACTGAATTCACTGTAAGTATTGACCACGTCACTGAAGGAAAGCAGAAGATAGAACTAGCAGTGCCTCTATTTTCTAAATACAAGTTTAAGAAAGTTAAGTGTTTTGCATGAATTATGAATGGCATTTATTATTACCATTTATTAATTTATTAATGGCATCCATTATTATCATTTATTATCATTCACTATTATCATTATCATTTTCCCTAAATACAAGTTTAAGAAAATTAAGTGTTTTGCATGAATTATGAATGGCTCTGATTATTATCATTATCATCATTTATTAAAATGTAATCATTGCATTGCATTTTTGTCCAGAGAATTGCTACCTGTCAATAAAATAATTGTGAGGGGATAATGTCTGTAGGGTCCCTTTAAAAAGTACAAGCCATCCCTTTAAGGGATCTCTTGAATGGGAGATTCAAGAGATCCCTTAAAGGGATAGATGGCTTGTACTTCTTAAAGGGATGGCCAATATCCAAATTATGGGTACATAAAAGAGTTGGAAAAGCAATTGAGGTGTCATTTGAGACTTGGTTCTCATCCTGGCTGGCAGGAGGGAGTTGGAGGAGCAGAGAGCCTGACAGGATAGAGTTAGAGGAGCAGAGAAGGGTTGGTTGGCTGAGCTTGCCTAAGGGCAGAGCAAGGAAAGGGAAGAAAGGCTTAGAGGGAGTTCAAAGCTGTGGACTGGTTCTGTACTCAATACTGTCAGTCAGTCAGCAACACGGCTGTAAACTGACAGGTGTCTATTTTAGGATTTCATTATTTGACTGTTCGGAGAGCTAAGTTTGGATCTCTAAGTAGCCTCTTTATGACCTTTTTTTTTCTTTCTAAAATATAGGAAAATGTTTATTTGTTTAGTACACTGGTGGGTGTTGGTTATAATTTTTTAAGCCAGTAGCCACTCTCTCTGGGGTATAATATCATTCCTTTTAGGATACTGGGAGACTGGTTGATAAGTGAGTGGTCTTCATAGCTTTATTATCTTCACACTGATGGAGCCCACTTTAGTCTCACAAAGAATAAAGATAAGAGAATATGACAGCGTTTAAAGTCAAAGGATTTTCAGGGAGATAAGTTTGTAAATTAAGTTCTGAAATAAATGAATAAAGACTTTTACTTCTTCAAGGTTGTTAAAAATTCTTCAGAAGTCAACCAAATAAAGTCACCTTTGTTTCAGATTTTAATTTTAAAGTTAGAAAATGGAGATTCCATCCCCAAAGAGTTGATGCTCAGAGAAAGGGCCTTACTGGTATGTTATCAGCAGAGCTCTTGGGTACACCAAGTTTATATGTATACAAGCTTGCTGGGGAGGTTGAGCCGTGCCAGGCTATGCTCAGTCTTACTCCCAGCTCTGTGCTCAGGAATTACTCTTGATGGGGCTCAGGGTATAATATAGGGGGCCAGGCATTGAACCCAATCAGCTAACGCAAGGCAGACACCCTACATCCTATATTGTTGCTCTGGTCATTTTTCTTTACATATATATTATGTTTACTTATGATTGTGTCCTGTCTGCTTTCTTCTCATTTCATTCTTTGTGTTAATTTCTTTAGATCTTAGAGTGTCACTGTTAGCCAAAACTTATGGACATAGAGAATGGAGAAATTCATATTTGTAGTTAGTGGCTGATTAGCCACAGATACCAGGAAGAACATTCCTGTTTGTGTTTCTGTGGGGTGATACATTTAAAAAGTTTTCCATAGTGAGGATCAGTTCTCCAAGATCTAACATTTCTTAAGCATTTTCATTGCAAGCTTAAAACACAGCCTTTTCTCCGAGGCAGAGTTCTTCTCTTCTCTCAGTGTTCATCAACAGGAAAAGCCCATACCCAGCCCTTCTGTGTGCAGCAGGTTCTATGTCTAGTGTTTTCCTTATTGATGTTACAGGAACAGTGAGATATTGCATATGAGCTGTGTGGTGTGTGTATAGAAAAACATGATATTTTAACCATAGACATTTCTATGAAGTGGTACTAAAATGATGAAGGCTATTGTGAAATTTAGATTCTGTTTTTCATTGTTCCAAATTAACTAAAATAAGCTAAATCTGATCCATAATAGTGAAAAAAGTTTTCATTAAGGTCTGTTTTATTCTACCCCAGCCTGTATGATGTATGCAATGCTTATTAACCTCTGTGCATGAATATACTTATGTTGTACTAATTCATTTTGCTGGGTTGGTGACTGTATTTGTTAACCTAAATTAATGTTCTTTCAGTGTCCTCTATGGAAATAAAATCACAGAACTTCCCAAAAGTTTATTTGAAGGACTGTTTTCCTTACAGCTGCTGTGAGTATTTGATTATTATCTTTTCTGTTAAACCTACAGTGTTTATTCAGTGTGAAATATCATGTTTTCATGGAGGCTTCAGGAAGATTTGACCCAAATGACAGAGTTTAATGAAATGAAAACGATTATTAGTCCAGTGGAGCTAACATTGAACGTTGGTTATTTATATTAAGATACAACATTTTGAAGCAGTGCCCACATCTGTTTCTCTACCCTGTCACAGATATAGGCATCCTGGCTGGTCTCTCATTTAAAGCTTATTCACTCCCTGCCCTTTCATGACACTGCTCTGTTTGGATTTAACAGTAGTTGGATAGGAGAGAGGCACAACAATATGTTTATTTGTCTTTATCTGAAGAAGCTACAAGAGCCATCAAACTGGAATAACACCCAACCCCAAACACACACACACACACACACACACACACACACACACACACCATACACATATACTCACAGAAAGATGGTATCTAGCAGCTACAAAGAGCCATCAAACTGGAATAACACCCAACCCCAAACAGGCAGACAGACAGACAGATAGACACTCTCTCTCTCTCTCTTTCTCTCTCTCTCTCTCACACACACACACATACACACATACAAACGCACACACACATAAACACATACATGCATTCACAGATGGACTGGAGCAGAAATTAGCAGACAACTCAAATTCATCTTTTGTGTCCCAATTATCCTTGAATCCTGGTACTGTTTTTAAAGACACTCTGTTTAGATAATAGCTGCTAGTCAGTTGTCTGGAAATATTTGCTATTCTGTTCAGCAGAGTCCCCTGGCTTTATTAAATGTCACTGTGAATGGGAGATTGCAGAAAAAAATATGCTCACACTAACTTGATTATTATTGGACTTTATAACAGCACACATTTGCTCATCTTTATAATTATTAAGTGTTTCTCTCTTCTTTTGACTGTATGACTTTGATGACAGTGTGGCTTCTGCCATTTTGGGTCATTTGCATTGTTAAATTCCACAGATGTGAGTCAGAGTAGTAATCAGCCGGGAAGGTGTTTGCCTGGAGTGTACTCGGCCCAGGTTTCATCCCTGGTACTTCATCCCTGGTCTTCCTCATTCTTGAGCATGAGCCATGTACAAGTCAGCCCTCACCACCATGAGCCAAAAATAAATGAATAAATAAATAAATAAATAAATCTTACACACTTCTGAAATCTACGCCTTTCACCTACTTGTTCATAATTATATCCTCCTATCCAGAATGTCAATACTTCATTATCCAGAAACATATATTACTACCTGTTTTTGTACAAACACATTTACACACAGAGAAATGTCAACAAAATAGGAGCTGGAGCCATAGTCCAGCAGGTATGGCATTTGCCTTGCATGCAGCCAATCTGGGTTCCATTCCCAGCATCCTATATGGTCCCCGAGCACTGCCAGGAATAATTCCTGAGAGCAGAGCCAAAAGTAACCCCTGAGCATTACCGGTGCGACCCAAAAAAGCAAAAAAAAAAAAAAAAGAAAAGAAAGAAAGAAAGAAAGAAAGAAATGTCAAGAAAACAATAATTAGCCTGTGTATTCAGTAACGGAGAATACTGAAAATATCAGAGAGCATTTTGTTTCTCTACCTCTCTGCATAACCCAATAAATTGATTTTACAATAGACATTGAGACATCAAAATACTGATCTTTGTGACTTAGTGACTCTCTTTTTAACTAACCTTTCACTTTAGGTTTTTAAGTCTTACAATTAAGTTATCAAGTCTTGTGTCTTATATCAGACTCTCTGCTCTTAATCCTTCCAGGACTAAAGGAACGTGAATGTCCACTTTATAGTAGTTGAAATCTTGTTGAAGGCAGGTGTTTCTGATCTGCTTGAGCAGATGAGATGTTAGTAAGAAGCAGGGAAATGGAAGGAGTTAGAAGAAATTAGTGCTCAGTATTTTTACCCCTAATGTTTGGACCACATACACTGAAAGTAACACAGACTCTTGGAACAGTGCTCTTTTCCATTGCATACCATTCTACCCACCTTTTTGTTGCTCTCAATGTTCTATCCTCTAATTCCTTTCCCTAATTAGAGGTACCTAATCAGCATGGGGATTTAGAGGTAACCAATCCAACTCTCAATTTAGGTCACTTTCGACCAAACTATGCAGCTTCTGAAAAAGAGGCAAGCAAAAAACAGAGCTACAAGGATCCCTAAAAAGATGAGATTTTGCATATGGCTAAAAGAACCAGGAAGAGAAATGGAAAATTCTGAATGAATTCAAGGCTAAGGATTGTGTAGACCATCAGGAAAGCCATTTTCAGCATGAAAGTCACATTAACCTAAACCATATAGCAAATAATTTGGAGTCACTAAATTTTTTATTCAAATCCCTAAGTATTCAAGATACATAAGTATCAAAGTATTGAATTTAAGTGATGAGAAAAAAAAGTGAATGAAATTCCTTTCCCACACTGTTGAACTATCTTTGATCTAACAAGCAAATCTGCATGTAATGAATGCGTGACAGGGCTGTCACTTGGTAGGTTTCTTTGTGCCTGGAGGAGGGAAGACTTTTGTTTTTTCTTCAGTGTTTTGGGGCATCCAGCAGTGCCCACATTCCTGTCTCCAGTTCTCAGGGATTACTCATTTCGGTGTTGGGGGACCTCCTGTGTTACTCAGGATCGAACCAGGTTGCCAGCCTCATGCTAGGCATGTACTTTACTTGCTGTACTATCACTCTATCTTTGGAAGGAGTGGAGTAGTTGGATTATATGTCCTGGAAGAATAACACCTTCTGGGAAAACTTGGTAAGTTAGAAACATAAGAAAAGTACAGAAAAAAGCACATGAATTCCTGAAGATGAGCCCAGTATGAATGAAGCTTACAGTTGAGTTATCATTGATTAGAAGGGCGTTTGTGATTCTCCAAGAATGCATTCATTTAGCAATGGTGATTGAGAGCATACTAAGCTCTAGACAGATGGGAGAGTTCAAGACACATAGCAAACAAACACCCCCTGCTCTCTGGAGCTTATATCCTTGGGGAAGGGAGTGAGCCAGCAACATTCAGTGGCTTCATAAGAAAGTAAATCCCTCAATAGCAGAAAAAGTGCTCCTCCCTCAACGAGAAAGAGTGAATAAAAATAAAGAATCAAGGTGTTAAATTGGGATGGAAGCTAAATTAGGATGGAGCTGAATTGAGCCAACTTGAAGAAACAAAATATTCAGACCTGGGGCTGGAGTGATAGCACAGTGGGTAGGGCTATGCCTTGAACACGGCCAACCGAGGTTTGATCCCTGGCGTCCCATATGGTCCCCCCGAGCACCGCCAGCAGTAATTCCTGAGCGAAGAGCCAGGAGTAACCCCTGAGCATTGCCGGGTGTGACCCAAAAAAAAAAAAAATAAAAAATAAATAAAAAAAAAAAATAAATAAAAAATAAAAGAAAAAATAAATAAATAAATAAATAAAGCCAAAAAGATATCAGACCCAACAGACAAAACATTCCACAGAGGGAAGAAGGTCTGTCCCAGAGATTGGAGCTAGACGGCTCAACAGGTAATTTAAAGGTAACAGAATTCAGAAGTGGGTGCTAAGCCACCACACAGGTCAGTGTTGGTGTTTTTGGGGAGTGGGGAGGTGGTAGAGTTGAGCCAAACCTGGTGATGCTCAGGGTTTCTCCTGACTCTGGACTCAGGAATGAGACATATTGGGGCTCCAGGTATTATATAGGATGTCTGGATTGAATCCCTGTCACCTGCCTGCAAAGCAATGCCCTCCTGCTATCCTATCACTCTTGCCCTAAGGGGCATTTATTTTTTTATTCACTAACTTGGAAATTGGGGTAGAGTTTTGAGAGAGTAGTCACATTTTTAATGTCTATTTTCTTGAAGAATCCACATGACTTCATATTTAATAATAGCCTAAACTTCCTCACAGCACCCATGGGCCTCTTGATGATGATTTTTTTGAACATCCATGACAGCAAAGGCTGGGCTCCACCTAGATTTGTCTCCTGAACCGTTTTATCCTCCAGAGAATATAGTTAATGAGTTTCTGTTAACTAAACGTAGAAGAACCAGTAGTTTAAGGTCTTCCTTTGCTGCACACCCTTGGCTTGATCCAGTATAATTCCCGACCCTCCACCTGTGATGCCGAACTAATTATAGTTAAAGTAGGATGCTGCTCCTAATTCCACAGTACTTACACCCTCATAGGAACACAGCAAATTAGATGGGAAAGCTGTGGACACACCCACTGAGCTCGGTGAGAGAAACAAGAACAATGAAGGCTCAGTGAGCACTTTACAGCTCAATGAATCCTCACACAGTGACTCAAGGAATACCACTATGAGATCTAACATACTTTCTTTAACTGATAATTCCATCTGCCATGTTTATTTTGTATCTACTACGAAGGGCAGGCTTGGTGGTTGGGTAAGGAATGGGGACATTGATGGAGAGGTCACACTTGTGGCATTCGTATTGGAATATTGAATGTCAGAAACAGCTGGAGTAGGAACAGCTTTGCACATCACGGCATTTATTTATTTATTCATTCATTCATTCATTCATTTTTTGCTTTTTGGGGGCACACTTAGCGATGCTCAGAGTTTACTCCCTGGCTCTGCACTCAGGAACTCCACCTGAGTAGCACTGCAGGAGTGCTCGGGGACCAGATGGGGTGCCAGGGATCAAACCCAGGATGGCGTTATGCAAGGCAAATGCCCTACTCAGGGTTTACTCCTGGCTCTGCACTCAGAAACTACACCTGAGTAGCACTACAGGAGTACTCAGGGTACCATATGGGATGGCAGGCATCAAACCCAGGTTGGCCAGTGCAAGGCAAATGCCCTACTTACTGTACTATCTATCTGGCCCCCGTGGTATTTAAATAAAGTTAAAGCATTTAAACAATTTTTAAAAAAGAATAAATTGTGAGCTGAAGTTGAAAAAAACTGGATTCCTAGATTGAGTTGTCAGGCAGGACATATTGGGAAGGTGGGAAAAGGAGAGGCTGTCTTTAATTCTACAACTCTTTGATCAAACAGGTTACTGAACGCCAACAAGATAAACTGCCTGCGGGTAGATGCTTTTCAGGATTTGCACAACTTGAATCTTCTCTCCTTGTATGACAACAAGCTTCAGACCATAGCCAAGGGAACCTTTTCACCCCTCCGGGCCATTCAAACTATGTAGGTATCCGGGATCCGGATCAAATTGAATGAGGGTGGTTTCACTCTGAATTTGAGCATTAAGTCCAGTGCACACTGCATATAAAAAATGTTCTGTGTTTCTGCAAGGCATTTGGCCCAGAACCCCTTTATTTGTGACTGCCATCTCAAGTGGCTAGCGGATTATCTCCATACCAACCCCATAGAGACTAGCGGTGCCCGCTGCACCAGCCCCCGGCGTCTGGCAAACAAAAGAATCGGACAAATCAAGAGCAAGAAATTTCGTTGTTCAGGTAATTTCTTACTTCATGTGACATTTCCCCTTTGATACTGAAGCAGTGGTTACGTGAGGCCCAGGGACAGCACGCCTCAGGTTGAGTCCCCAAACATTGTTGAAACATTTTTCATTTTGCTGTTAAATAAAAAAAAAGAACTACAGACACCAAGTTCCATATTTAACTCTCTCTACAGCGGTAGGAATAGGCTACAAGCCAAGAGGAAGGAAAAGATGCCTGGAGACTTAATACTGGGTTCCCAGGGTTCAAATGTAATAGGAGCTTCTAAGATAATTCAAATGTCATTTAAGTCTATCAAGTCTCATGTTTGCTGTATTATTCTCCATTGAGCAACTTAAAGCCATTAGTCAAGTTTTCATTTCTTTAGAGAGTGAGCTGAGAAATGATTCCGTGATTTGCTCAGCTCAGAAATGGGGGGGAGGAGAAAATTCTGCCCTCTCATTTCTCACGCAAGCACCACTTTTCATTCTAGTGTCTTATTTTGTATAAGACTGGGAATCTCTCTCTCTGTCTCTCTCTCTCTCTTTATATATTCCCAAAAGACCATCGTTTAACATTTAGAAACAAATTTGTAAAAAATATAGATGGTTTGTAAACATATTAAATGGAAAGCTTACTTTATTGAAATTTAAATTTTGCTTTAGTCTAATCTCTTCTTTTTTATAGTGGAATATATTTTATATGTTTTGGATAGTATTCAACCTAACTGCTCCAGGTGTATTTCACATTTGCCAGTGAATACATACGACAAGCGCTCATGTGAAAGCAAAGCTGTTTATTTATCGTGGCTCTGTGTTTACTACTCACTGTCCATGATTATGCTTCAGTCACTGTTGTGAATATAATGCTGCGTATATAGTTTACATTTTCATTTATCTGTAGTAACGTTAGCTGGTTCTTAATCTAATATAACTCATATCTCTGCTTGCTGACATTCAGGTGCATCTTCTATTTTTTTCTCTTTTTTTATTTAGCTAAAGAGCAGTATTTCATTCCAGGTAGGTTGTGCTCGGTAGTAGGACTAACTGCAGACACCCTTTCCTCACCTTATAAAATATAGCTTCTAAATCTTTGATATGCATGCCTTTGGAAGTACAGCGGGTACTCTGTAGCTAGATTAACTTCTGCATAGATCACTTGTAGCTGTTTCCCTGAAAACCTGACCTCTGCATGCAGCTTCTGATGTTGAACATAGATGTCACCAAGCTCCTACATTTCTCTCGCCCTGCCTTTCTCATTTTGGCACATTTTCTGAAATTTCTCACAGTAACTAAAGTGTTTGAATTATGGCTTTCTTCTTAAATTTTTTTCTCTCCTTGAGCTTTATATTGAACTATTCAACCTGTTTTTAAAATAGAGCTTATTGAGCTTTTTTAAAGACAGAATTTTCTGTTGTCAAATAGCTAGTTCTATGTGGCATCAGTTAACACCTATACACTTGCACTCAAGCATTTACTTTTTAGATGTATTTTTATACTAGATGTATTTTTATACTATAGTTTTGTATTGTGAGGCTTGCTTTAGTTTTCTCTTCAAAAAAAAAAACATTAACAATAGCTTTCTGCTGATTCAATTGTAGTAGTAGTTGGTCCCTTTATACATCTGTATTCCTGGGCTCACAATCAAACTCCACAAAAAAATGACATTGACATCCATGCAGAAAGCATCAGAAATTTCACGGACACTAGTGCCTTGGGTAATTTAAGTAAAGGAATGAAATGCTCCTTTGAAGATAATTGAGATGTTTGACTCTAACAGTCTTAACACTATCAAGCTGATGATTCTAGAACTAGCTCTTTGACATATGTCTCTTATTTTCCGCTTTGCCTGCCAATTGTGTAAAAATGCCTCCTTCCTTGTTTGTTTTAAGCCATAATATAAAAATGTATGTTGGTAATTGATGGGCCTCTGGGTAGATTCTAGACCTATCATGTATTTTAATAGCTATTTTTAAAAATGTACTTTTATAGTGCTAGTGGAAATAATTATAAAGAAGAGATCTGATTTGGTCTCTGTTAAGATGTGTTGCTTGCTGTGGCGTAGATTCTAGTTTAAAATCTTAGGAGTTTAACAGATTTTGTTTTGTTACTTATTTTAACCTTGGCTGATCAATAATAGTAGACCTATTTCACTGGCTGCGTAAGATGTAACTTGTTGAAAAAAAGACATTTGATTGACCTTTTCTGACAGTTTTTAAGATTCATTACCCTTAACCATATATTAAACAGAGTGTTATCTGATTACGATGACTTATTTAGAAAAAATATATTTGTGCAGCAACAGATCAATTATTGGATGAAACATTAATATGACTTAAGTCTCAAAATTACAGCAGTTAATAAAAGTTACCAACTCGCTCAATCTATCACATTTAAATTTACCTTATTAATAACCTAGATAATTAAATTTTCCAGTTGACCAAACAAAGAACAGAAGTGAGGCTTTATTTCATAAATTCTGGCACACATTTACATTCTTATTGACAACAGCCAAATAGGTTCTGGAAAATAAATTGTAGATCAGACACCAAGGCTTAACTGCTCATTTCTGATATCTTAATCTGTATTATTTAAAACAATGGTTATTTTAGAATATAAATAAAACAATGGAAGTCAGAACTCAGAAGAATTCTTTGGGCTTCCTCAGGTTTTTTCAAGATCCTAATTAAAATTTAATCCTGCTGAAAGGACCACCTTAAAATAAGCATTGTTGCCATTGCATTCAAGTGCAGGTTATTTCAAATGTAAGATACTTAGTCCTTTGATTTTTAAAATCATGGCTTAAGCCACAGTGCAGCTGGTGCTCAAAAAAAGAGCCATACATTAATTGTCAGATGAAATGAACTGATTCAATTTAACTTGGCAAAATTCTTAAGAGATTCTGATTCCATTTCCATGAATGGCATTATTTACAAGTAAAAAAATCATTAAATAGCATGTAAACCATGGCCTAAGGATTAATCCAAGTGTGCTAATGACAGTCCTTGACTATCGCCATGATTTGTTCTGCACTTTATTTTACATGTTGACTTCCCTATCAGCATTCTATATGACATTGTAGATATTGCAGTGATAACTCAAAAGAAAATCTATCTTGCAGAGAGTTCATCTTTTAGAGGAATCGACAAGAACATAATTTGTGCTATGCATCTTGTATGCTATTGCTTTTCTTGTAAGACTACTGCGCTTCAAAGAATTATTATAAATATTTACAAAGCATGACAGTTCCTGTCATACCAGACTGTTCGCCTCTAATAGTCACATTAAGGAAAGAAGAAAGAGACCTTAGTTATTTATGTGTGTGTCCTAATCTGAATAGGGATCGCTCTGTCTTTCTTTCCTCGGTCTTCTTTGCTTTTTGCAGGAATTCACCATTTGGGTTGTAAGTAAAAGTGTGTGATCTCAAACATAATG